>WSYH01003242.1:0-39874 GCA_036426205.1 Ascaphus truei
AATAATATTGATCAGGAGCAGGGGGGGGGGGGTTCCCTGAGCATTAATCATTAATTTCTGGCTCAGGGAACCCCCTGCTCACTTTACAATATTATTAAAATAATGCTTCTTTACCATAGCGCATAGACGCTAAGGTAAAGAACGAGTGTTTATTTATACTGTATATTGTATGTGTTTTATTGATAGTGTACATGTGCAGAGGGTCTCCAGAGCAGAAGCGCACAGGTTTCAGGTCTGGGGACCCCCGTGCCCCCCGAGATACAGGCCCCTTTAGGGGGTGCCGGTATCCCTCTGCTCTGCTTGGTTTACAGGCCGCGGTCACGTGATCGGGGCTTTTAACGCAGAGCTGGATACCGGCACCCCCTAAAGGGGCCTGTATCTCGGGGGGCACGGGGTCCCCAGACCTAAAACCACCGCGGTTCAGCTCCGGAGACCCCCTGCACACCTACACTATCAATAAAAATGTATTTCAAATAATTTTTAATGTGTGGATGTTTGCGCAGAGAGAGAGCAGCGGATCTCTCTCTGCTGCAAACACATCTCGCCCCCGCCGCCCATACAGTACTGTAGTATCATTTATGTATGTGCATATACAGTACAGTACAGTACTGTACAGTACTGTATGTTAGGGCTTACAGGGGTTGTTGTTATACAGTATATATATATATACAGTATATATATATATATATATACTGCATTACAATTCATTATAGGGGACGGCTTCACAGAGAATAGCTCGCAAGCGCCACCATGTGTATTTTGACGGCATTGCAGTATTGTAAACAGCCGGAATAAAAAGCTTAAATTCCTGCCGGAAAATAACGCAATGCACTCTGGCTGAAAAATATCAGAAACCTGAATACACCCGAGTATACCCGAATTCGCGGGACTAGCCGTGCTCGAATAAAGTGTGTCGCCAGTGTATACTGCACTTCCTGTCTGTTTAAACTCATAGCTGGAATGCATGGTATAGACCAGGGGTGCGCAAAGTTTTTAACTTGCACCCCCCTGCCTGCTTACCTCCTGCCTCGCGCCCCCTCACCTCCTCGGCTCCGGCGTCAAATGATATTGCGGGGTCATGTGATGTCATGTTGCCATGGCAACATGGCATCACATGACCCCGTGGCGTCATTTAACGCTGGTTACCATGGCGGCGCGGCGCCGAAGATCAGGTAAGAGAAGCTGCAAAGGCCTCACGCGATCTCCCCGGCACTTAAATGAAGTGCTTTGGGGGAGAGTGCGGGACCTCTGTAGCCACTGCGCCCCCCCCCGGAAATTCTCCCATCCCCCAGGGGGGCGTGCCCCCCACTTTGCACACCGCTGGTACAGCCACTGGTTACAGCGTCCCCTGCCTGTCTCCTGTATATGGACCCAATATTGCAATAGTAATTCAGTTAACCAAGAAACAATTGAATACTGTACACTTCTAATATCTATATAATAGATACCAATAGGATATTGGATACCCATAATTACCTCTTACTAAATGTAGACAATTCTATAAACACAACATCTCAGGGTGTCTACATCATCAAGGGGGAAGCACTACAGCCCTGCTTACCGAGGACATGCAAGCAGACACAGAGATGCAGAGGGGCTGCAGACTGCTGTGCGATAAATCTCAAAGGTGAGTGTTGGTATTTCTCTCCCTTTGATGGCCCAGAAGGATTAATGCTGCGGGGTACGCATCAGAGGCTTGGAACCTCGCAGAGTTAATCCTCCTAGGAAATGTGCTGTGCTCTTGGCTGCGAGAGCGGTAGCCACAACGTAGCCACACTCCAGCTCCGCCGGAGAAGGGTAAATCGCGGAATTGAGGACATTAAGTCTAGCTACTTGTGTAATTGTAGACATAGCAAGGAAAAATAGAGGAAATACCCCTAGCGATGCTGACCAGGAAATGTCCGTGTTAAAGATGTCTATTATGACATTTGAATCTTCATAATTCTCCAAATAAAGACAGCTTAATGAACTCAGGACTCCAAAATCCAAACACTGTTGTCCCTTTAAACACCACTATCGGTGGACTCCCACTAGCCTGCAACAGGTATATCTTGTGTGGTAGTCAAAGTGGTTATATAGGAGCTGGATGATCACATAAATGAAGTAATAAACTTACTCACTGCTGACCGTGTGGAGATCCTGGTGCTGTCGGCGTGCTCCTACCAAGAGATATCAGCATGCAATTGGTTGTAGACGGCGGTGCAACTGCTATTGAAAAACATATGACCAGTACTGCAAAAAGGATCTAGGTGCAAAAATGTATTAAAGGCACATTAAAAAACAGTAAGAGGACACTCTTAAGCGTTTCGCGTGGTCACCCACGCTTTATCAAAGAGTAAAGTACAAACAAACGATCAGTTACTTAAATACCCATGTGCCTTTAATACATTTTTGCCCCTAGATCCTTTTTGCAGTACTGGTAATACAGTAAGTTTTTCAATAGCAGTTGTACCGCCGTCTACAACCAATTGCATACATGTGTAATTGTATTGTTTCTTCAGACAAAATCGCTTGTAAATCTTATTATTGAAGGGCAGTGTGACAGTGTGAAGTCTGCCTGGGAAATATACCTGTGACTGCTGAAACCAGCAATCAGAAGGTTAGCCCAGTTAGAGCTACCTGAATTAACACAGCTGTCAGGCAGCTTGATAAGGAGGCTACTGTGGGTAGTAGGTGGGTTCTCATACACAGAGCTGTCCTTTCCAGGCTGCTGGAGCCTGAAAAAAGATAAGACATTTTTCTTTATATACGTAGCACATGTACCCCCACCCTCTAAGAGATACGTGTTGCGGCAACTTGCTGTTGTGGTGCGGCATACCTGTGAGAGTCAGGAGAGCTGAGATTCCTGCATTGGTAGGTAGACCAGGACAGGCTTTCGTAGTTCTTCATAGTGTCAGCACCTCCAGTTGTAGTGGCTCCAGAGTGTTCTGGAGACTGTCTCCACTAAAACACACTCCATCCATCCTCCCTGCCCAAAGACTGATATCCAGGAAGGAGTATATAAAAGGGATGGTTTATTGCAGTCACTGCAGTTCTTCTCATACAGCGGATGCAAGGGCTCAGAGGATCCAAGCCTCTGGATGGTGCTTGCTCAAGAGTCTGGAGCATCAGATCTTACAGGCCAAGTCAGCCATGAGGGCTGCATGGCCTTTCTCACTCGCAGCGGGGAGGAGAATCTCCCACTCCCTCTCCTAAGACCCCGCTCACACAATGCGCTACACAATGTGCACGCGCTTAGGTGCGCGTGTGCGTTCGTCACAGATTCCTGGCGGCCAATGTAGTGTTCAGTATTGAAACTATCATTGGCTGCAAAGTACAGCATCGACGCTGCTGCAGTAGTGGGATTCTTTTCAATCTGTGATCTCTGGCTGCAGCAGCGTGACATTAATTTCAGCAGACAATCATAGGTTTGTAGAGGAGGGACAGGAAGAGGGCAACGCTGCAGCTGCCCCAGCACCCCGCCTCTCCACGCACCTCCTGCCATTACTGCATCTTTTGCACAGGACAATATTACTCAGAGTATTGTATAATGTGCTCAGTCGGACATGTTTCCATGGAATAGGGAATGTTGTGCGGCTGCTTTGTACTTGTGATACGCAGAAAAAGTAGTTGATTTATTACCTTGCCCTCTGGGTCTACCAGCAATTGATGCTTTGGATGGCCTTTATTAAGCCCACTTATTACATATTGACAAGCTGATGCTGTGCTCTCTCGAACCAGAAATTCTCCGTCATTAACGAGGAGGCTCTTTGCAGCTTTCCGGCTCATTTTCTTAAGTAATGTAATAAAACACTGCACAAATCCTAATATCGTTTTTATTTACAACAGCAGCTCGGTTCAAACAGTCAGCTGAATGATTCGGCACTTGTTTCTTTCCTGGATGTCGCCTAGTGTTGGATCATTCCGTCTGCTGGGGATGATCACACTTCGCCCAGCAGACAGAGGTGCGCACACGCTGACGCGCGCTCGCAGCGCCGTGAAGTCCCCAGTGTGAATGCGGCCAAAGGAAGGAGGAGAACAGACTGCCTAAATTTGGCACTGCCTCTCTGAGGAACAAGAAGGGGAGGGCTCAAGGTCTGTACCTATACACAGGCCACGAGTCACCACCACACCATGTTACTCAGAGAGGAGTATGGGGGGGGGTGTCAAAAACCTACATGGTGACCTGTCCCAGCCAAGACTGCTAAGGACTTACGATGACAGGGGGAAGAGACAGGCAGAGTTGACTAACCATGTTACATTTATAAGAATCTATCATTTGAAGCTGGTAACCGGTTTAGTCGGCCAACTCGCAGTTAGCTTTATACTATATAGTTAGCCTCCCTACCATAGAGACGATGTTCTTTTTATGTTTTGTGTTTGCCTTAAAGGCACGGTGTGCCTAATGTTGATTTGACAGTGGAAAATAAAACCACTGAAGTTAAAAGCTTTACCCACTATTTGGGACTCTTACTGACAACACTGTGAGGCCACCTTGCCCCAGGTTGTTTCAGAAGTGGGATGATTGCAGGCCCCATGTACAAATAAAAAAAATTAAACTTTAATTTTTAAAATATAGAGGACATTTTTTCTCAGTTCCTACACAAGCAAAGGCAGTGAGATGATATGCTGGTGTCAAGGATTGGACTTCGGCTGGAGTGGATCCCAGTGGCAGGAACAGTAGGAGCATAGTAGGGGTCACAAGCAGAGGTCCAAGGCAGGCGTCAGATAGCATAGTCGGGTAACAAGCAGGGGTCCGAGTCAGGCGGCAGATAGCGTAGTCAGGTAACAAGCAGAGGTCCGAGGCAGGCGGCAGATAGCGTAGTCAGGTAACAAGCAGAGGTTGGCAACGAGGAGACTGGAACAGGTTGATAGCAATAGCTAGCACAGCAGTAAACACAGGAACCTTGCAGGAGCTAAGGAACCAGTATAAACAGGCAAGGGAGGAACAGGAAAGGGAGGTTTATATATGCAGGCTGAGAGGTGGAGCACAGGTGCAGAGGTGTCAGGTATCAGGGTCTGGAATGTTCCTTAGTTTAGCCGCAGCAATCCCGGTGGACAAGTATAGGTACTGCAGGATAGAACAAGACATTGAGAGTGGCAGCAGTCCCGGTGGCCAAGCATGGGAACAGCAGGCTAGAGAATATGATATTACTCCCCCCTCCCAAGAGCGTTCTCCGGATGATCCTTGCTAGGCTTGTCTGGATATCTCCGGTGGAAAGCTTTGACTAGTCGCGGAGCATATACAAAATCTTTGGGTTCCCAAGACCTCTCCTCTGGGCCATAGCCCCCCCAGTGAACCAGGTACTGTAGTTTCCCTCGGTGTAACCTGGAATCCAAAATTCTCTCCACAATGAATTCCTCTTCGTTATCCACGAGGACAGGTTCAGGGGGTGGAAGTCTCCGTCCAGGGAAGGGATTCTTATGGAAAGGTTTCAGCAGAGAAGAATGAAACACAGGATGTATTTTGATGGTCTCAGGAAGCTCTAATCTGAAGGACACTGGATTTATTAGTGCTGAGATGCGAAATGGCCCAATGTATTTTTGGCCCAATTTAATGGTTGGAACCTTTAAACGTAGATTTCTTGTAGAAAGCCAGATTTTATCCACAGAGAAAAGAAAGAATTGCCGGCGCCAAATCAGTCCTTTAAATAATAATAAATCCGAATAAAGACCAAACCGTCTCTTGCAAAGTCCCAAAAGTGTCCTTGAGCAAACAGGCAGTGAATGGGTCAACGAACGGCTCACACCAAATAATAGTGCAATATGTAAAAAAGAGAACAAAACAAACAGATAATGGTGCAGTACGCCAAAAAAGTTGACATTAAAACATTAAAAACTCACACATGACAAACATAACACACGACAGACAGACACTAGCAAGACTATAATCCTAACAAAAAGCTATTTATTTTTACATTGAAATACTGGGTTCAGGAGGATACAGCACTTAAGTCCAGAGGGGTAAAATTGAATCCCTACTTACAGTACAGTAGATGGTAAAAGCAGTAAAGCTGAAGATCGCTCAGGTGCTCCTCTCTGATGATCCTTTAGGGATTGCCTCATGTGGGGGATGGATGTTGAGTCGCACGAAAACCGGAACTTCCTGGTGGATGTGACATCACACGCTGCGGTGTTACTGAAATCGCTGCTCCTCTTCCTCTCCTTTCCCCCCACAGCCTGCACAACTGCTGCCAATATCCTCCACAACCAAACAGACAGCTCTAAAAACAGGATAATCTCCCAACGACGTTTCATGCACATACGTGCACTTCTTCAGCAATTTTTAGAGCTGGAATTCTTTCCGTGTGAGTTGGGTGATTGGGGCAATAATGCCAGAGAAATTTTTAATAAAACGTCTATAGAAATTGGCAAAGCCCACAAATCTCTGAATGTCCTTTTCATTTCGAGGGATTGGCCATTCCACCACGGCTTGAATCTTGCCTGGGTCCATACTCAAACCCTCGAGAGAGATGATGTAACCGAGAAATTGCATGCTGGTCTTTTCGAATTCACATTTTTCTAACTTGATGTACAATTTGTACTTACGGAGACGCTCAAGGACAATTCGGTCATGTCTCTGATGATCCATGATGTTATCTGAGAAGACTAGGATGTCATCCAGGTATGCCACTATGAATTGGTCCAATAACTCTCAGAGGAAATCATTGATTAAATGCTGGAAGGTAGCAGAGGCATTACAGAGTCCAAAAGGCATCACCAGATATTCATAGTGCCCATAACGCAGGGCTGCACAACATACGGCCCGCGGGCCGCATGCGGCCCCCCTGGCCTCTCTGTGTGGCCCGCGGTGACTCCGGCCGGGCGCCAGTTAATTAATTAAATAAATAAAAATTTAAATGGTGGCAATTCATCCCCCTCCTCCAGCGCCCCCCCCCCCCCCCCTGGGTTTTGCAGTGCGCAGGGGCAGAAGCAGCATGAGGAGGATGCAGGATGCCGGGGAGGTCAGAGCATGCTGGGGGCGGGGCTTTGTTCCGGGGAGAGAGGATGTGCTGATCTACAAGAGGTAGAGGTGTGTGTGTGTGTGTGTGTGTGTGTGTGTGTGTGTGTGTGGTGTTGTGTGTGTGTGTGTGTGTGTGTGTGTGTGTGTGTGTGTGTGTGTGTGTGTGTGTGTGTGTGTGTGTGTGGGGGGTTAAACGGGGTGGTGGGGGGTGGGGGGTGTGAAAATGGGCGGTGCAGAGGTGGGGGTGGGCTGCTGACATGTGAGGGGGGGTGTGCTGACATGTGAGGGGGGTGCTGACATTTGAGGGGAGTGGGCTGCTGACATGTGAGGGGGATGGGCTGATGACATGTGAGGGGGGTGGGCTGCAGACAGTGAGGGGGGGTGGGCTTGCCTGTGAGGGGGGGTGGCTGCTATGTGAGGGGGGGCTGACTGTGGGGGGGGTGGGCTGCTGACATGTGAGGGGGGGGCTGCTGGCATGTGAGGGGTGGGTGGGCTGCTGGCATGGAGGGGGAACTGCTGACATGTGAGGTGCAGGGGGGGAAGTGATGTGAGGTGCAGGGGGTGTATGATGTGAGTTGCATGGGGGAGAGAGTGTCATATTGAGAGAGGGGGAAAGAGTGTCATTGAGAGGAGGGGAGAGAGTGTCATTTAGGGGAGGGGGGAGAGTTGTCATATTGAGAGAGGGAGAGAAGAGTGTCATATTGAGGAGAGAGTGTCATATTGAGGGGGAGGGAGAGGTGTTATATTGATGGAGGGGGGAGATGTGTTTATATTGGAGGGGAGGGGAGAGTGTGTCATATTGAGGGGGTGGAGAGTGTCATATTGAGGGGAGGGGGAGAGTGTGTCATATTGAGGGAGGAAGTGTCAATTGAGAGGAGGGGGAGAGAGTGTCATATTGAGGGGAGGGAGAGAGAGAGAGTGTCATATTGAGGGGAGGGGGAGAGTTTGTCATATTGAGGGAGTGGGAGATTTCATATGAGGGGAGGGGGGAGTGTGTCATATTGGAGGGGAGGGAAGTTCATATTGAGAGGAGGGGAGAGAGTGTCTATTGAGGGGAGGGGAGAGAGAGAGTGTCATATTGAGGGAGGGGGAGAGAGTGGTTCATATGAGGGTAGGGGAGAGAGTGTCTATTGAGGGGAGGGGAGAGCGTGTCTTTATGGAGGAGAGAGAGAGTGTCATATTGAGGGGAGGGAGAGAGAGAGAGTGTCATATTGAGGGAGGGGGAGAGAGGTGCCATATTAAGGGGAGGGGAGAGTGTCTATTGAGGGGAGGGGAGAGAGTGTCATATTGAGGGGAGGGGAGAGTTGTCATTTGAGGGGAGGGGGAGAGTGTGGTCTATTGGGGGAGGGGGAGAGTGTCATGAGAGGAGGGGGAGAGGGTGTGATTGGGGAGGGGAGAGAGTGTTTATTGAGCGAGGACATGGGGGGGATGCTGACATGGGATGCTGACTTGGGGGGGGGCTGCTGACATGGAATGGGCGGGGGGATGTGGAGGGGGTATTGTGTTTTTGATGTGGAGGTGGTATTGTGTGGGTGAGGGGGAGAGATGAGGGTAAGAGAGATAATGAGGATGATGATGATGGAGAGGTGCTGGAGGAGAGTGATGATGATGATGATGATGATGGATGAGTGATGATGATGATGATGATGATGTGATGATGATGATGATGATGATGATGATGATGATGATGATGGATGATGATGATGATGTGATTGATGATGATGATGAGATGATGATGATGATGATGATGATTTTTAACCATGCGGCCCAAATTTTTTTTTTCCTTGGAGCAGTTCGCCCTATTCACTTTACGAGTTGGGCAGGCCTGCCATAACGGGTTCGGAAGGCTGTTTTCCATTCGTCACCGGGTCGAATGCGGACCAAATTATACGCTCCTCTGAGATCTAATTTGGTGAAGATTTTGGCTGGCCGAATTCTTTCCAATAGTTCGGGAATCAGAGGTAATGGGTACCTGTTCTTCACCGTAATCTTATTTAGTTCCCGATATCAATGCAGGGGCGTAGAGAACTGTCTTTCTTTCCCACGAAGAAGTGCGCAGCGCCTGCTGGAGAAGTAGATGGTCGGAATAAACCCTTTGATAGGTTCTCTCCTGTAGGTAGCATTTGAGGACCTTCATTCTGGTTCTGAGAGAGAATAGATTCTTCCAAAGGATGGCACCACCCGGTATAATTCAATGGAACAATCATAAGAGCGATGTGGGGGAAGCGTATCCGCGTTCTTCTTGTCACACACATCTAAAAACTCAGAGTATGCTGCCGGCAGAAGGTTTTCTTGAGACAAGGAAATCTTATGTATTCCTACACACTCTGGTATAAGAGTTTTAGGTAGACAGGCTAGCTGACAGTGCTCCGAGGGAAACGTGAGGGTCTTTGTCTTCCAGTTAATTAGTGGGTTATGGATCATGAGCCATGGAATTCCCAGAATCACTGGAAACAAAGGTGATGGAATGAGACCAAATGAAATCTTCTCCTGGTGATTGGGCTCCATGATTAGTGTTAAGTTACTGGTTTCATGGGTAACAGGTCCAGAGCTCAAGGGAGAACCGTCAACAACTTCCATCCTTTCTGGCGATTCCTTGGCTACAAATGATACCGAATTGTTCTTGGCGAATTCTATGTCCATAAAATTCCCTGCCGCCCCTGAGTCGACCATTACAGTGGTTGAAAAACGATGTGTTCCTTCCTCGATTATAATAGGAACCAGGAGGTGAGGGTGTAGCGAAGGAGGGTTATCTTTCCCTTGAGAAGCAGAGAAAACAGCCTTTGAAATAGCGTGCAGCTGATTTCTCCTAGGGCTCTGGAAAGAAGACCGCCTGGACTTGTTTGGGCAATCAGCGAGATAGTGCCCATCATTTCCGCAATATAAACAGAGATCTTCTGTTCGGCGTCTATTCCTTTCCCCGGTTGAGATGGGTCCCCGCAGTGTATTTACTTGCATCGGCTCCTCCTCCTTTTCCCTGGAACGTCTTGGGGTACTGACATCTCTAAACTCGGGGTTGCTTGGCATGAACCCCTGTCTCTCCAATCGTCTTTCCGTAAGCCTGCGATCAATTTGGATACATAAACGGACAAAGTCCTGAAATCTCTCTGGGATCTCCACCCGGGCTAGTTCGTCTTTAACTTGCTCCTAGAGACCCTGCCGAAAATGATATTTCTGCGCGGCCTCATTCCAATCAGTGTCGTTAACCCATCTGCGGAATTCAGCGGCGTACTCAGCTGCCGAGCGTCTTCCTTGACGAAGATTGTTCAGCGTTGCCTCAGCGGTTGCACTACAATTTGGGTCATTAAAAATAAGACTCATGGCTTCGATGAACTCCTCCAGGTCCCAGGTGGGCTATCTTGTTCTAACATAGGGGAGACCCAAGCAAGGGCCTCATCCTTGAGCAGGGTTATGATCAGTCCAACCTGGGCTTCTTCGGTATGATAAATGATGGGCTGAAGCTTGAACACAAGTCTGCATTGATTAAGGAAATTCTGGAAAGGTTGTTTTTTCCCCAAAAAAATTTCCGGAAGGGATATACGGGGTGCGGTTTGCACAGGCACAGTATTTTGACCAGACAAGGTTATTAAGGCTGCACGTAGTTCACGATTTTCAGCTTCCGCGGTGGCGGCTTGTTCTTCCAAGCGGCCCAGACGATTGAACACGTGTCTTTGTTGTTCTTAGTAACCAACCATGATAGTCATGGAGTGTCTGAGCCTGGGCCGGGTCTGTTCCAGCGGAATCCATGGTAGGGCCTGTTTATTCTGTCAAGGATTGGACTTCGGCTGGAGTGGATCCCAGTAGCAGGAACAGCAGGAGCGTAGTAGGGGTCACAAGCAGAGGTCCAAGGCAGGCATCAGATAGCGTAGTCGGGTAACAAGCAGGGGTCCGAGGCAGGCGGCAGATAGCGTAGTCAGGTAACAAGCAGAGGTCCGAGGCAGGCGGCAGATAGCGTAGTCAGGTAACAAGCAGAGGTCGACAATGAGGAGACTGGAACAGGATGATAGCAATAGCTAGCACAGCAGTAAACACAGGAACCTTGCAGGAGTTAAGGAACCAGTATAAACAGGCAAGGGAGGAACAGGCAAGGGAGGAACAGGAAAGGGAGGTTTATATATGCAGGCTTAGAGGTGGAGCACAGGTGCAGAGGTGTCAGGTATCAGGGTCTGGAATGTTCCTTAGTTTAGCAGCAGCAATCCCGGTGGACAAGTATAGGTACTGCAGGCTAGAAAAAGACATTGAGAGTGGCAGCAGTCCCGGTGGCCAAGCATGGGAACAGCAGGCTAGATAATATGACAGCAGGCCTGGCAAGCCGAGCGACAAGCCCAACGAGAGGAGAGGCAGGCTCACTAAACAGAAAAGTTCCTCCAAATGCTGGCTACAGGTCCAGCCTCTTTCAGACCAGAGATTCCAAATAACTCACCGGTGATGCAACCTAAAATGAAGCCAACAGAAGACCCAGAGGAATTTCTCATCCCTTTTGAAAGGGTAACCATGGCCCAGGGCTGAACAGTTGATCGCTGGGTAACAACTTTGGCTCCACTCCTCATAGGAGAAGCTCAGGCAGTCTACCAGGCTCTTCTGGCAGACTAGGCCATGGACTATCAGCAACTAAAGGCAGCCATTCTGGATTGCCTAGGCCTCACCCCAGAGACCAACCAGCTGTAAGAAATCCGCTCCTGGGTTTTGCTGAAACCTTTTCCTTACAGAACCTTGCAGCTTCTAGAAAACTCTCCCCTTGTTTCTGCAATCAGCATCACCTGCTTCTGCAATTAGACTGCAGCCTGCTTCTTGCTGCCTTATATGCAGCTCTGCCTCATTGGCTGTCTGTTCTATTTAACTCCTGCCCCGCCCACCAGGAAGTTGCTGAACATAGACTTTCTAGTAACTGTGCTTGCTACAGCACCTCTGTTTGGCCTGCTTTGGCCTTCTAGCCATTGCTCCTAGTTACTGGCAGACTCCGCCGCGCTATAGCGGTTACACTGAAACCTCAGTGTTTCTTATCCAGTCTGCAGTTCCGATGTTCCTGTTAAATATCTGCATATCCCTACTGCAGAGGCCTGCATTGGTGTTCCTGTTACTGCTGCATATTCTCCTTGCAGAGGCCTTCATCGGTGTTCCTGTTAGCTGCTGCAATCTCCTGCATCCAGTGGCCTCCACTACTCACAGCTGTACCCGGCTAGGGAGTGCTGTTTTGTGCCGAAGCACTGGATCCCCTGTTCCTGTTCTTTCTCTATCTGCATACCCCTCGTGCAGAGGCCTGTATCGATGTTCCTGTTACCTGTCTGCATATTCTCCTTGCAGAGGCCTGCATCGGTGTTCCTGTTACCTATCTGCATATCCCTCCTGCAGAGGCCTGCATCGGTGTTCCTGTTACCTGCTGCATATTCTCCTTGCAGAGGCCTTCATCGGTGTTCCTGTTAGCTGCTGCAATCTCCTGCATCCAGTGGCCTCCACTACTCACAGCTGTACCCGGCTAGGGAGTGCTGTTTTGTGCCGAAGCACTGGATCCCCTGTTCCTGTTCTTTCTCTATCTGCATACCCCTCGTGCAGAGGCCTGTATCGATGTTCCTGTTACCTGTCTGCATATTCTCCTTGCAGAGGCCTGCATCGGTGTTCCTGTTACCTATCTGCATATCCCTCCTGCAGAGGCCTGCATCGGTGTTCCTGTTACCTGCTGCATATTCTCCTTGCAGAGGCCTGCATCGTTGCTCCTGTTACCTGCTGCAATCTCCTGCTTCCAGTGGCCTCCACTACTCACAGCTGTACCGGCTAGGGAGTGCTGTTTTTTGCTGAAGCACTGGATCCCCTGTTCCTGTTCCTCTCTACATTGAAGCACCTTCGCTCAAGCGTCCTGTTGCCGAACCCCAGCATGGATATCGTTTACCCAGCCTTCTCTAATCCTGACCCCGGCTTGTCCACGGATTATCCTGCCTTCTCCAGTCCTGACCCGGCTATGTTTGACCACGGAATTTGCAAACCGGATCCGGCTTCGTGGTCTAAGGTCGGTGTATATCTATTCCCACCTCAGCCCCGTGGTCTGGTCCAGGTTTGTGGCGAGCACGTAAGTTACACCAGCAACGGTTCCGGACTGTCAAAAACACAACCAGAGACAGATCCCGGGTCATAGCCCACCACTTAGTGGACTTATGTAACAGGTGGATAGAACCAGAGAAGCATACTGTAACTTCCTTAGATTCAGCTGTCCGCCTGGTGTAAAACTTTCTTGGGACAACAGCCAAGTGGGTAGCTGGGATCGGCCCGCACAAACACTAGCTGCTTCCGGTGATGCAAGAGGGAGGAGAACAGACAATCGATGGGTCCACCACCCACAAGATCGAGATGTCCAGTCAACGCGATTGGAAGACCCTTTCCCATCTCAGAGGGGTCCTGGTACAAACACTCGCAGAGATGCCCATCCTGGATCTGAGGCCATTGGATCACCAAAGGGAGGACGCCACCCATAGTATCCCCCGAGACCCTCGGTTCCCATCACCCATCCCGTGGAAAGGAATCCACCACCAACCAGAAGGGAGGATCCCTTCCCACAGAAGTGAGGTCCAACCACCGATCCCATCAAGAGGACTGGCTACTGACCGAGTTTGCTGACATAGGAGAGGATGAGAGGGACTGTTCCTATGGCTGAACCACTGCCACGGCTTCTCTCCAAAGGGACCACGATCCATTGTTGGTCCCAGCAACAGTGGAGGGGAAAACAGTAAAATCCCTGGTGGACTCGGGATATGGAAAAACCCTGATCCTAGAGCGAAAGTTGTACTTTGATTTTTAGCGATGTCGCTGGTGACAAGGCGTCACTAAAAGGGGCGGGCTGTGCAATTTGATTGGTTTAGAGACAGTCACATGTGGCCTTTCCCGGCTTCAAAATTTTTGGTCGCTCTTACTATAAGCGCTTGCAACAGAGTCAATGTATTTGATTCGGAGCGACGTCGCGTCGCAGTCGCAAGGCACTATAAGCGCAGCCTAAGGCTACGTCCATAGAGGGTACAGCCGTGTGGAGGCTTGCGGAGGTGCGCAGAGGCTGAGGGAAAGCGGGTGCTTTCCCTGGCCTTAGTACGCGCCATCCGCATTCTCTGCATTCTCTGCATTCTCTGCATATTCTGCATTCCTACCTCAATCTTCTTTGCCTCTATTGTATTCGGTCAGAAAAGCAAAACTAAAATCCTTTTTAATTGTATCATGAAAAGGTAAGTATTCTTTTACTTTGATCAGATCTTTCTTTTCTAATTTTTTAGTTTTCTCCAGGGAATCATCAAGGAGTTCCTCACTATAATTTTTCTCTAAGAACCTCTTTTTTAACATTTCTACTTGATTCGTGAAAACTCCTTCATCAGTATAAATTTATGCTAAACTTTGTCATTTTTGGGATTGCACTATGTCTCTTCTTTCATTCTGATGTAGCCCTGTTTCCCCCCTTCTCTGGG
Source organism: Ascaphus truei (assembly GCA_036426205.1). Taxonomy (NCBI): domain Eukaryota; kingdom Metazoa; phylum Chordata; class Amphibia; order Anura; family Ascaphidae; genus Ascaphus; species Ascaphus truei. The sequence goes on from WSYH01003242.1 coordinate 14,386, forward strand.
AAATTCTACTGCTACATGGGGTGTCATGGTGCATACCAGTTTGGAGCAGGAAATCTTGAGCTGCCGTGTTGTTATACGGCGAACAGGACAGGCTTTTGGGTTCTGTTTATTGCAGTTCTTCTCATGGTACTCGGCGCCTCCAGCTGTAGTGGGCTCCAGGGTATTCTGGATATCAGTTCCCACCACTGCACACGTACTCCACTCTGCCCAGGAACTGACACTCAGGCAGGTGAAAAGTGAACAAGGATCTTTATTTAGCATCCTGATATACAGCCACTGTAATTCCTCCTATAGTGTTGTAAGGTCTTTTGAAGTCCAAGACTTCTACTGTAGATGGTGCCTAACCCAATAGTAGGGGTAATGTCTTGATATTCTCCAGGCCTGAGCCTGGAGTGGACCAGCTCCTGAACTTACTAGGGGGTTACATAACAGATATACTATGGGGAAAGAGAGGTATTATGGGACATACCCTGTTACACTGAGTTAATACCCACATATCCATCTGAGAAAATATCTGTGTTCGTACCCGTATATCCCTGGGAATCACAAGCAATAACAGCATTACGAAGATACACACTAGCCATTGTTTGGATGTGCTTTATTACTTCTATTTTCTAGTAAGTGGGCTGACATATACGAGCCATGCTCGGTTCCACTTTTTCCACATCTACTTTGCACAGTGTACACGATATTATTTTCTCTTTTCTGGGGGTGATACTGCACCTTCTGGAATTTGGAGGAGAAACCCTAGATATTTTACTATAATACCTGTCTGTTGTCTTATGTATTGTAATTGCTCCAATGTCCTTGTGGACAACTATACATTGGAGAAACAACCAGAGAGGTGAAAAAGAGTATTACAGACCATAAATCCTCAATACCTAAGTCCAACTTGACACTACCAGTGACTAGGCACTATACAGAAGCAGGACATAATCCCAACCAACTCCATTTCCATATAATAGAGCGCATCTCGCAGCTCAGAAGAGGTGATGATAGAATCTCTCTCGTCAAACAAAGAGAGCTCCACTGGATTCGTAAATTGCAGACCCTTACGCCAAAGGGGATAAATGAGGAGTATAATCTTAGTTGCTCTTTATGGTGTGTGGATGTCCAGTATATTCCAGAAAAGACAACAGTCTACAATATTCATGCAATTGTGTATGTACACCTACTTACAGTACCATTATTTTCTCTTTCCCTCTGAGATGTTCTTATCAAAATAGCATACCTCCTCCTGATCTGGTTCATCTGGTCACTCCTGTTCCAACTGTCCGTGTTGCCTCACCTTTTACCTAATGTGAAGTCTCACTGTTATTGTCTTGTCCTACTGTACATGATTTTCAAGGGTTGGTACAATGGTATGTTCTTGGAAATATGTAAGTCTTATGTTACACAAGACGAGGTTTTCCTCACTTGTCGCCCTTTTATTTTTCTGGTCCTGTATTCATAAAACATTTATTATTTTTTAAGTGCTGGACGTTCTATGATAATATCATTTTTTTGACAATAAAACATTAGTTATTAACCAATTAAATAAGTCCCCCCCCCCCACCCCTGCCAACCCAAAATCGGCCTGCAAACCCTGACTAGTGTCAATAGATTCAAAGACGATTAATATTTAAAAAGGGGAAGAAAAATAAAAAAAAGCACAACAGAGCGCAGTGCCAAAAGCAAATTAATGCGGCCTATCCACCCTGCCAGTAAGGGAATATCAAACACCAAAGAGGGAAGGGATAACAGCAACCTAACAACCACAGATCTGGGGGTCTATATTTTACGAAGAGGGGGAAATAGGACTAAAAATCTTCACCCCGGCCCCATAACTGCCTTGCAGAGTGCTACAAAATGGCGTCAACCCACGCTTAAACTATCAGGCCTGTACTGCTGCAGACGGGAGGTGGACTTTCTGCACACAAATAAATAATATATATTGCGATTACCTGGGACTGTTCACCCCTTATTACATCTTAGATCAACCAGAGGCCCAGCAACCACATCTGAGAGGAGGGACAGAGACAGCGGCACCATTATTGCTGCGGGTACAGTTTCCTCCTTTCTTCCCTCCAGGACATAAGGGCATAAATAATAAATATCCTTAATGGGGGAGAACCGGAGGCCCCTTGGCACTGTCCGACATCCCCACAAGCTACCTGGGGTCGCACTACCTGCTCGGGCTGCAGGAGCGCTGGTGGAGTGACGGCCATCTTATCTCCTCTCCTCTCTCGGCCTTCTGCGAGCCAAACCTGCCATCCCCACCACCATCTCCACCACCATCCCCGCAAGTTACATGGGGGTCTCGGAGGGTGCGCTGCCAAAAGTGCTGCCTGAAGCACTGCCTGCTTGGGCCGTAAAGGTGACGGCCATCTTGTCCTTCCTCTCCTCTATCGGTCTCCCGCGCGGTGCGCCGATCTGAGGGGGGGCGGCTTGTGGTCCCAGTGGAGAGACCTGCTGTCTGGCTACTTGTGTGGTATGTGAGGGAGGGAGACATGCGAGCTGCTTGATCTTCGGAGGCACTGAAGTAAGTGGATGTTGGGCCGATCCAGGGACGCAGATGCGGGACGTTTCCCACTACTTTAGTGGAGCACATTGGCCCGCAGGGTCCGGAAGCGAATCCCAAGATGACGCGGGCACACGTGCGCCTCCCGATAGAGAAAGGGAGCAGACGCCTGCGAGAAAAGAGGGGAACAAACTCACAAAACAATACATGGAAGATCTGTTCCTTAAAATGTGCCTATCCTTTCAAGAAGATCTGACAAAGGTTGTTAGTGGGCTCAAGCTTGAAAATAAACACCCTAACACAAAGAATGACAGACCTAGAACCCAAAAGGATGAGGCCTTCTGACTACATGCTGCAGCCAATGATGAGCTAATTCGGCTAGGGCATGAAGTGAACTACCTAAAAGATGGTCTAGAAGATCAAGAAAACAGGGATAGAAGGCAGAACGTGAGAATCCCAAATATCCCTGAGGACATCACACCCGAAAATCTTCGTCCATACCTCAGCAATCTCTTCACCTCGTTTGTCACAGGCCTCCAGGATAGGGAGATGGACATTGACAGCGCTCACCGAGCCCTAAGTCTGAAGAACTTAAGAGAAGAAGGGATGTCAAAGTAAGGCTACACTACTACTCATCTAAGGACAAAATTATGTCAGCCTGCAGTGAAAAAGCCGATATTCCATTTGAGAATGAGTGCCTACAAATTTTCAATGACCTATCGAGAGTAACGATAACCAGAAGGTGTGAGCTCAGACCCCTAAATGTGCTTCTAAAAGACAAAGGCATTCGATACAGGTGGGGTTTCCCATTTAAGTTAATCATCATAAAAAATGGAAAGGACTTATCCATAAAGGACCCAGAAGAAATCAACCTGTTCCTCGGATCCCTGGGTATTTCAGCCCTTGATCACCAGCAAGAACCCCTTGAGGTTCCAAGGTTCTGACCGCAACACAGCTCCCTCACGGGCCTCAGAAAGACTGGTGGGCCAAAAATCCTCAAGGGTGGATTCCCTCCTTGTTCCCTCCTTGTCTGTCGATGTTGTCTAGAGACTCCCACCAGATGACCCCTACCTGCACATAGTCTATTGCCTCATTCATGCTACCGTACTCCCAAGGCCCATCAAACTCAGAGCCCCGTGTCACCTACCTGATCTTGTAGGCTCCGGCCGGGCCCCTTGGAGGTGGTTTCATTTATTGGGGGGGGGGGGGGGGCATGGGAGGAAGGAGTTGGAGGGGTTGTTCCTGACCGTGAAGGCCTATCCCTGGAATACATTGAAACTTTAAGCAAGTGGCTTTGCCCATCATGAAATCAGCCTGGTTCCGTCAACGCAGGTTCGTCTGGTTAGTTAGATAAGTAAGCGACTGATTAGATGAGGTATGGTTGAATCAGAGAAGACTAGATAGAGAGGAACGCCAGGGGCAGACATGGGGAAAACGCAGAGCGGGAGATGTGGGGTATGTTGAATCCCCCCACCCCCCCGACAGAATCAGTTCACGTCTGACTATGAACAGAACAAGTTATACGGCAAATATACTTTCCTTTTTGTTTTTGTTTAGGTACAGTATGTGTTTCTGCGAAAATAAGCTTTTGAATTGTATTATGTTCAGTTAAAACACTAGTTATAAAGCTAGAAGTAAGTTATGATCTGTATTTCTGAAGTAAAAGACACAATCTGGACCATATGTAAGCGGATCAGGATACGTTCAGTGAAATAGAGCACCACCCCCTCCCTTCCATCCCCCTCCCCTCCTCTCCCTCCCCCTCTTTCCCCCTCCCCATCTCCCACTGTGTAGAAAAAATAAGTTCTCCAGCGCAAAAGCTATTCACCAATACCTTTTTGAATGAGCCGTTTGTGAGTGCATCCATTTTTGAATTGACCTATTGTTATTAAAACTTATTATGCTATGTTCCTTTTTCTCTACCTTTTTTAAAGTAATTCACTGGTTGCTGTGGAAAGTCACATCCATATCCGCAGTGTGATTCAGCACATGTTAGTATTTTGAGGTTTTTAGTATCCTGATATTTTAAGCTATTTATATTTCTGGTTTAAAGTTTAGATTTATTGATACCATACCTCTTTCCTTTTGTTTGTTCTTGTGTGTTTTGTCTGTCTCTTCCCACATATACCTGTTTGGGATGATGAACTGAGTCTATGCGCTGGAGCACTTCTTTTTTCTACACAAGCTGCTTTTTTCCCCTTGGGCTCTAGCAGCAAGACTCTCCAGACACTGTAAATGTTATATTTATATTGTATATTTAACTTTTACTGCAATTGTCTTGTACTCTGGTAGTTGGTTGGCGCTACTTTTCTCTCTTCCCTCTCCCACTGTGACGGTGAGGGGGTAACCAGGCTCAATAATAAAGGTTAAGCCTGTTTGGTTACCTCTGATCCTTGTACTGGGGTTCGAGGGTGTCAGCTCTTGAGCCCACTGATTGGCTATGCATTGTAAATAATTATGAGGCAATAAAGAATGTATGTGTTTTTGCCTTTCCAGGAGTGCCAGCAAGCAGAGATTGCTAGGCTATGGGGGTTTTACGGAGAAAGTCTTGTCAGAATATGTCTAGCTAGCCGGGTACCAGAGTTGCTGGAGACCCCAGAAATGTACCTGGAAATCAAGTCAGATTCCTGGATACATTGCTCCAGCAAAATCTCACCTTGAAAATGCTTGCGAGACTCACCGCTAGGATTCCCTGCTTCAGCACAGACCAGAAAGGTAAATAGGGCATAGGGATGTGAGGAATCCCTGGAACGGTAAAGTGGTCCCTAGTATAAGAGGGGATACCCAGTTAATGCCCAGGTCACCCAGAACCCGGTATAGGGGTTCTGGGGGTGCTCCAACCATACATAAGATTGTGTGAGGATTTTTTAAGTCTGAGTCTAGTATAGTGTGTGGGGAATATGGCTAGAAGGAATAAAGTGCAACTTTTTATTATATTCCAAATAACCATAAGACTCAGGAAAGTATAAATGTATGATTTATTAAACAGTGTGTTTAAAATACATATATGTGTAAGGATGTGCATATATATATCTAAAGGTTCCGCGCTGTCAATCACAAAGGCAGCGCCATATTAGTCATTCTGTCAGCAAGGTCACTGTGTACAAGTTGGGCTGCGCATGCGCGAGCGAAGCGCGCGAAGGATAACCAATCTGTGGAGACTTTGGGGGTTTGAACTCTGAACTCCGAACTGCGAGAGAGTCAGCTGAGGCTGAGAACCAATCGGGTGCGAGACTCTGTATAGAGGAACCGGATGCGTGTGGGCGGTGGGAGAGAGCAGGGAGGGAGGTGAAGGAGGAGGTTGGCGGAACCTCGTGTGCGCGAGCGGAGGGTCAGTGACCCGTCCGCTTAGGTGAAAGGTATCCCCCCCGGCCCGAGGAGTATTCCCCTGTCATCGTAGGGTGCTGTTTTGTAAGGACGGCCTTAGTTGGTAGGGACATTTCCCATTAGTGTGATTTGGCTGCGGAGCTGCGGCCGCCATCTTGGATTGGATACAGACGGCGCTGCAGCAAGGAGTGACGGCGAAAGGCTGGAGCAACGCTAGGACCCTGCGTGGAGTGTGATGGTCATCGCAGTGACCGGAAGGTATCATTGTTTATAAGTGCACCTACACCGGTCACCAGGCGCTGATCCCGCCTCCCACTAACTAATTGGGCCAACTGTGCAAATCCTATGGTACCATACCTATACTGGTTATAAGACATACTCCTAGGGAGAGTGGCAGAGCCACCTGTGTACAGGACATTATCCCTAATAAGGTGTGGCCGAGCCACGGTGTGTGTGTGTAATGTTATATGTTTATTCTGCAGATCATTTGTTCTTTATGCATGATATATAAAAGGTTGCTGTTGCATAATGCTGTTGTGATGTTCTTGCTCAGGGTATAATCTCTATCATGGGGATCCTGGGCAAGTGGAGGCGCTGCACCGCGATTAATAAAGGTATGACCCCAGGCTCCCAAATGGCGGAGGCTCAGAGCTCCTGAGGACACAGGTACATGCACCACAGTAGTTCCTTATTGCAGGCGTTCACAAAAAGGGCTACATTTGGAGGCGCTGCTGAGATCTTAGACCTGGGGTGCCCCCACATTTTTTTTGTCTCTATTGTGCAACCAACCCACATCATGTCGGTGCCCTCGGCGCTCGAGGTGCGCAAGTGGGCCCAACGGCGCGGGATTCCCTTGAACCGTGTTTTCGCGCTGGGCCATGTCCCCGCCATGATCTCGTTAGGCACAGTGACCGAGCAGGTCCGAAAGCTCCCTCTCCTGGACAATGCCCAAGTACAAGACCATTTTTATGACCGCGACCAGACCTGGCGCCGGATCTTGTATGCCACTGAACAAGATATATGCCCCGAGGCTTTGCCCCGTATACTGCTGCTGCCCGAGGCCCCGGGGGTGCGCTGTCCCATAGTCCAGGCGGACACCCCTGTGCCCCTGGCCACTTCCACCCCCCGGAGAGAGTATACCCCCACCGTTGGCGCCGCGACGGGAGGCCCAGACCACTCCCCTGACCGTGGCCTGCACCCTCGCTGGCCCGCAGCCCTGAGCCTAGGCTCCTCATCTACCCCGTCCGGCCTGCGGGCTGGCCTCAACCGACTTAGCCTATCAAGATTGGACGCTCAACCTGCCGTTGGGGATAGCTTACCGGGAGACACCTCTTTTCCCGCACTAGCCGCCGCTATTCACAATACCACCCAGTCGCTCCAGTACAGGAAATTAAAGGCCTTCTCCGGTGAGAAACCCACGCCCCAAGGGGAAGTAGGGATAGAGGACTGGTTGGATCATACCGAACAGGTACTGCCTGAATGGACCTGCACGGACGCGGTCCGCCGACAGCGCATCGTCGAGTGCCTACGACCCCCCGCGTCCCACATGGTACACTACTACCGTGATGACAACCCGGAAGCTGATGCAGCGGATCTCATCTACTGCCTAACCAAGGCGTATGGAGCTCCGGTGGATATGTACACTTTGATGTCAAAATTTCATGCGTTAGCCCAGAAGGAAGGGGAAATGGTATCCGATTTTCTCAGGCGACTACACCTGGATCTTTGGAATATGGTGAGGAAAGGCGTGTTACCAAGGAAAGAAGCCAACGGACTACGTACCACTCAGTTGCTGAGGGGCCTCCTACCCCTACACCCCGTGTCGGTGCGGGTCAGTAGCTGCATAACGCCCGGACAAGCCCTGTCGTTTCACGACTTAATGGATCGGGTCCAAGCGCACGAGATGGTGTTGTTAGGGCGTGACTTAGCCACTGGAAAGAAGCCACCGCCCGGGGGTAAAGAAGCCAAGAAAGTGGACCCAAAGCCCGACGTGCCCGAACCTGGGGATCCCGATTCCGAGGATGTCCCTACCCCAGTGACACCCAGACCTCGTCCCCCGACTGGGCGAAGTCCCCCAACCAGGAGAGACGAAGCTTACCTCAGTCAAATGCAGTGTTACGCATGTGGAAAGATGGGACATTTACGGGCACACTGCCCCACCTCGCGGAGGACGTCGTCCCGACCGGCGCAATCGATGCCGTGCCAACCCCTGGAGGATGAAAAGGTGTTGCCGCCCTCTCAGAGCTCCCGAATTGGCCCCGCTTCCATTGTTCGCGTAGTTATCGAAGGCATCTACGCCGCCGCATTGTTGGATACGGGTTCTCAAGTAACCATCGTGTACCGGCCCTTCTACGACCAACATCTCCACCGACTGCCGTTGTTATCTGCGGATGCCCTGCGACTACGGGGATTGAGTCATGAAGATTACCCCATAGACGGAGTAGTAAAGGTGCAGTTAGATATTCTCCAGCTGAATACTGGTAAACATCACCCCATGGAAGTGGAGGCCTTAGTGTGCCCCGAACCTCAGGACCACCCCAGCGCCCCAATCATCTTGGGGACCAACGCTGACATTGTGCGCGCAGTGTTTCGCCAGTTTTTGCAAGAAGCGGGAGAAGCCCCACTGCTGGCCTTAGCGGCCTGCCCCGCCCTACAAGAGGTCTGCGGTAGAATTGCGGCTGAAGAAGAGTATGGCGTCCTTTACAGTCAAGAATGGGGACTGACTCAAATTCCCCCGGGGGAAGGACGGATGATGGTCGCCGCTTGTCACTACCCCCGACGACGGTTGGAGGATCAACTCTTCACCGTGGAAAGTATGGCCCAGGACGAACAACGCTTGGGATACAAAGTACTAGCCTCTGTCAAGAAATGGCCCGGGAAGATTCCGAGGCGCACCTGGGTGTACGTGCAGAATATATCCCCGTACCCCATGACTATCGACAGGCGGCAGACGCTGGGAAGGATATACCCTGTAACTCCTGAGGAGAAGGTTTCGACGGGACCCTCTAGGTGCCCACCTACTACCGTCGAGTCAGTGTTGGAATTTGACTTCGGCGACTCGCCACTCCCGGATGTGTGGAGGAAGAGGTTGCAGAACGAGCTACACGACCGAAGGAGTGTGTTCTCCACTGGTGATATGGACGTGGGTTGCAGTCGCAGCGCCCACCATACCATCCGAATGAGCGACGCTACCCCCTTCCGGGAGCGCTCCCGCCGGCTTGCCCCCAGGGATGTTGACGAAGTGAGGGGATTAATCGACGAGATGAAAACGGCTGGCATCGTGCAGGAATCTCAGAGCCCTTACGCCTCACCCATTGTGGTAGTCCGCAAGAAGAACGGGACGGTCCGTTTATGTATGGATTTTCTCTGTATCGAGCCCGACAATCGGGGAGTTAGTAATGTTCTAGTGATCACTGACCACTACACTAGGTATGCCCAAGCGTTCCCTACGAAAGACCAGAAGGCCGTAACGGTGGCCCGAGTACTATGGGAGAAATATTTCATTCACTATGGGTTGCCGAATCGTCTTCACTCTGATCAGGGCAGAGACTTTGAGAGTACACTGATACGGGAGTTGCTCACACTACTGAACATTGCCAAGTCGCGTACTACCCCGTACCACCCCGATGGGGATGCTTTGCCTGAATGGTTCAATCGCACTTTGTTAGATATGTTAGAAACTCTGACGAGCCCGCAAAAGACGGAGTGGAGTAAACACGTCGAGGCATTGGTACATGCGTATAATTGTACCCGACATGAGTCCACTGGGTATACCCCGTATTTTTTGATGTTCGGAAGAGAAGCCCGGTTACCGGTGGATGTGCGCCTGCGGATATCTACCGATGGGGTATCCAATAGGACGCATTTCCGATATGTCCAGCGAATAAGGGACAGTTTACAGTTGGCCTATAAATTGGCTGAACGGACGACTGCGCAACTGAATGCGGGAAATAAAAGGCGCTACGATCACAAAGTACGTCATAAGGAAATTCACCCCGGAGATGCGGTCCTCTTACGCAACTTAGGTGTTCCTGGGAAGCATAAATTGGCAGACCGGTGGCGGGAGGGTGTGTATGAGGTGGAGTCACAAATGCCTGGTCTTCCTGTGTACCGGATCAAGGATTCTGAAGGCCGCGTAAAAGTGTGGCATAGGAATCATCTGCTTCCCATACCTCGAGTAGGGACGGATGAATTGGAAGTCCCAGCCACGCCCATAGATGGAGGAGTTGAACACACAGAGGATGGCCCAGAGACTGTAAAAATTGCCACCTCTGAGGATCCAATGGAAGGAACCTCTCAAAGGGGCCTTCCGGCCGCGGAGGCATCTCCCGAAGGAGCCACGGGTAAAGAGCCTCTTGGCCCGAACATTGACCCTTTGACTCCCGCGAGTCAGCCCCTAGATCCTCAAAGTCCATGTTTCACACCCCAAAGAGACAGTACTAATGTTGGAAACCCCTCAAGGGTAGAGATGGAAGCACAAATTGAGACTGGATACTCTGCAGAAGAAGCAGAGGAGAATCAACCCCGGCGAAGTCAAAGAGCCTGTCAGCCTCCCATGCGAATGGCATATAATCAATTTGGGGCACCCCATTATGAGGCTCAGCAGTGGGCTCGGCATAGGATGCAAGCTATGATGGTACTGATTAACGGAATGTGTAACCTGATATAGGACTGAGAGGGTTGTGTAAATAGTTAGATATATATGTGGTTTATGTAGTCCAGCGGGGACGTTGGATTCTGGAGAGGGGAGAATGTAAGGATGTGCATATATATATCTAAAGGTTCCGCGCTGTCAATCACAAAGGCAGCGTTGGAGGCGCTGCTGAGAGCTTAGACCTGGGGTGCCCCACATTTTTTTGTCTCTATTGTCAACCAACCCAATCATGTCGGTGCCCTCGGCGTCGAGGTGCGCAAGTGGCCCAACGGCGCGGGTTCCCTTGAACGTTGTTTCAGCGCTGGGCCATGTCCCCGCCATGATCTCGTTAGGCACAGTGACGAGCAGGTCCGAAAGCTCCCATCTCTGGACAATGCCCAAGTACAGACCATTTTTATGACCGCGACCAGACCTGAGCGCCGGATCTTGTATGCCACTGAACAAGATATTGCCCCAGCATGTTTGCCCGTATACTGCTGCTGCCCGAGGCCCCGGGGGTGCGCTGTCCACATAGTCCAGGCACACACCCTGTGCCCTGGCCACTTCCACCCCCGGAGAGAGTATACCCCCAACCGTTGGCGCCGCGAGGAGGCCCAACCACTCCCCTGACCGTGGCCTGCACCCGCTGTGCCCGCAGCCCTGAGCCTAGGCTCACTCATCTACCCCGTCGGCCTGCGGGCTGGCCTCAACCGACTTAGCTATCAAGATTTGGACGCTCACCTGCCGTTGGGATAGCTTACCGGGAGACACCAGCTTTTCCGCACTAGCCGCCGCTATCCACAATACCACCCAGTCGCTCCAGTACACGGAATGTTAAAGGCCTTCTCCGTGAGAAACCCACGCCCAAGGGCAGTAGGGATAGAGGACTGGTTGGATCATACCGAACAGGTACTGCCTGAATGGACCTGCAACGGACGCGGTCCGCAGGACAGCGCATCGTCGAGTGCCTACGACCCCCGCGTCCCACATGGTGCACTACTACCGTGATGACAACCCGGAAGCTGATGCAGCGGATCTTCATTACTGCCTAACCAAGGCGTATGGAGCTCCGGTGGAATGTACACTTTGATGTCAAAATTTCATGCGTTAGCCCAGAAGGAAGGGGAAATGGTATCCGATTTTCTCAGGCCGACTACACCTGGATCTTTGGAATATGGTGAGGAAAGGCGTGTCTTGCCAAGGAAAGAAAGCCAACGGACTACGTACCACTCAGTTGCTGAGGGGCCTCTACCCCTACACCCCGTGTCGGTGCGGGTCAGTAGCTGCATAACGCCCCGGACAAGCCCGTCGTTTCACGACTTAATGGATCGGGTCCAAGCGCACGAGATGGTGTTGTAGGGCGTGACTTAGCACTGGGAAGAAGCCACCGCCCGGGGGTAAAGAAGCCAAGAAAGTGGACCCAAAGCCCGACGTGACCCGAACCTGGGGATCCCGATTCCGAGGATGTCCACCTACGCCCAGGTGACACCCAACCTCTCCCCCGACGATGTTACGCATGTGGAAAGATGGGACATTTAGGGACCACTGCCCCACCTCGCGGAGGACGTCGTCCCGACCGGCGCAATCGATGCCGTGCCAACCCCTGGAGGATGAAAAGAGTGTTGCCGCCCTCTCAGAGCTCCCGAATTGGCCCCGCTTCCATTGTTCGCGTAGTTATCGAAGGCATCTACGCCGCCGCATTGTTGGATACGGGTTCTCAAGTAACACATCATAACTTCTTTATGCATGATATATAAAAGGTTGCTGTTGCATAATGCTGTTGTGATGTTCTTGCTCAGGGTATAATCTCTATCATGGGGATCCTGGGCAAGTGGAGGCGCTGCACCGCGATTAATAAAGGTATGACCCCAGGCTCCCAAATGGCGGAGGCTCAGAGCTCCTGAGGACAAAGGTACATGCACCACAGTAGTTCCTTATTGCAGGCGTTCACAAAAAGGGCTACATATGCTTTGTGCAAAGTAATGAGCTGGGACTTTCAGATCCTATGTCCTGAGTGAGTCACTGGGCTACCAAGTTGGTGCCACTGTGTCTACCCAGACATCGGACATGAACACCACAGAGGATGTCAGAAGTGTGACGTTTCTAAGTCCTTGGAGTTCCATTTACCTTTCCCAGACTGTGAGGAGCCTAAAACAGCGGGTGGCTTCTGCATACAGTACCAAGTGGTTGAGGTGCCAGGTTGGCGCATGCCTTTGGTAGATGCCGAAGATCTGCATTCCGGCTTCAGAAGACTGGCATCGCTCTGATTAGATGATTGAAATATCCCATGCTCGGATTGGCTGCAGTATTTCATGAATGAACTCTGAAATACTATAAGAAACCCTCAGCCAATCCGGAGGTCAGATTCTAAGCACCAGAACAGCAACTGCAAATTTGAAACCACCAAAAGATGCTCTTGGAGAAATAGCAGCGAACCCGCTTCAGAAATTTCAAGGCAGAATATTTTCTGTCCCACTTTTCGGGGTCAAGTTCTGAGAATTGAATGTAGAGGTCGCGGCTAGGATGGCAAGCAGAAAACAGTTCCAGGACATTTCAAACTAACTCCCGGTCAAGGGATTTCAGCACCTCCAGAAGAAAAAGAACGGTGGCATCAGGAACTTCAAGACGATTTGGGTTACAGGACATTTTCGTCTGAGTCCTGGTCAACTACAAATTTTGTTTCTTTGCTTCACCCAGGAAAGGCTAGTTCTTTGCACCAGACCCCCGGTAAGTGTGTCTTTCTCGTGTATTTTGTGTCTCATAGTGTGTTTGCCTGTTTAAGGGAATAAATGACAATTTATTTAATCAACTCGTTTTGCTCAGTGTTATGATCCCGGTAAAAAAAGGTGTAAATGCCTGGTCTCCTGTGACACCAACCCCTCCCTCTGTCCCTCTCCCTATCCCCTCTCTCCTCCCCTCCCCCCCATTTCCCCTCAGAACCAATTGACATATGATTGCAAACAGAACAGGTTGTGGGGCAAGGGTGCTATCTCTCTTGTTGGGGTATACATCTAAAAGAAACTCCCCAGCTGCAAACAACCCAGGATACGCCCGTAGATATAGAGCACCTCTTCTCCCCTCTTTTTTAGTTGTTTTACTTCCTTACTGTGTCCACCCTTCCTCACCAGCCCCAACTAATGTTCCACATCTCCTACCCGGTCCCCCTGTCCACCAGGTCCCTAACAAGCTACAATAGGGCCCATGTGCCTGCTCACCCCCAAAAAACTGACTATAAATAATGTCCCCAACTGAGGAAAAGTGGGTGGTTTACAATTTCATCTTACAATCTTAGATCATGGCTAGCCCGGCCTCCATCAAACTAGTCTCTTAACGTAAAAGGCCTACTGTACAATCTAACAGGAAAAGGAGACGCCCTCCAAAAATTTAAAAGAGTAGGGGAGATATTTTGTTTCTCCAGGAGAGCCATTTCAATGTCCAAGACAACCCCCCCACCCCAGCCCCCAACACATTCAGGGGCACCTTTCCAAAGGCATTCTACTTTCATTTAACAGCAAAAAAAGAGTAGTAGCGATCTTAATTAAACAAGGTATCTCGTTTAACACCGAGAAAATTATTACAGACCCGGAGGGCAGATTTTTGATAGTTTATGGCTCCCTCGCAGGCACAGCAGTTACACTAGTCAATTTATATGCACCGAATGTGAGGAAAGTCTTGGAAGCAATAGAACCACAATATTTAACATCTGTGATAGGTGGAGGTGATATGAATATGGTACTAACACCTGAAGCAGACAAATCAACCACCCTGGGCCAAACACATTCAGTTCATGTTAAAAAAAACGCTGAAAGGTTCAGGGTAGTGTTGGACCGGGTCCTACATTTTTTTTTTAAATGGGTACGGGTACCCGGAGGATTTGGCACCTTGTACCCGGCCGGGTACCCGACTACCCGGTTTTTCACTTACCAGGGGGTGGAGGAAACTTACCTGGGGAGGAGGAAGCCGGCGGCAACATCTGAACAGGTAAGCACCTCTGCTTACCTGTTCAGATCTCACCTCGGGCTTCCAGCAGGTAAGTAAGAGATACTTTTCAACTACCCTGACATTACCCGGATACCCGTCGCCGGGTCCACTTTCCAGCTGCCGGGTCCGGGTAATTTCCGTGTAGCTGAAAAGCCGCCGGGTAACTAGTTCAGGGATTTCCCTGACAGACGTATGGATCAAGACCAACGAGACTACACTTTCTATTCCCCCCCTTACCAAACGTACTCAAGAATTGATTATTTTTTTAGTCACAAAAAACATTCTCCATTTATCTCCCAGATATGATATAGGCTAAATTGCCTGGTCAAATTCTGCCCCAAATGACCTGACTCTTACCCTCCCCTTTTTCAAAAGCAATTCATTTAGCTCGAAATAAACTGACTGTCTCCTAAACTATCTCGAATTGAAAACAAATTAAACGTTTTGACACCTGTGATGCTTTGGGAAGCCCATAAGGCAACAATTGGAGGGGATTTCCATAGCCTCCCACAAGAAAAAAAGAAAACTGAAAGTATATAGAGAAATAACAGTTAAAATAACACATTTGGAACAATAACATAAAAACAATCTATCAAAAAAAAGTATATAAACCTCTCGCTGCCACCAGGCTGACAATAAGACATATTCTATTAGCAGACACTGAGAGAGCTCTGAAATGGACTAACCAGCGATATTACGATAAAGGAAACAAGGTGGGTAGACTTTTGGCTAAAACGCTTAGAGGGGTACTGCACCGACACACTTTATTCGAGCAAATACCCGGTATGTACCTGGCAGATACCTGGAATGCGCCGCTCCTCACCTCTGACAAGCCCCGTTGCATTTGCCTTCCCAGCCTGGGTTCATGCCTGGCTGATGGGCGGCTGATCTGTTAAATGATAATGATTAGGATTTAATAGGCTGCAATGCTTCGCGTGTCTACCAGATGGCATAAATTCATGAATTGTAATGCAGTATATATATATATATACTGTGCAGTATTGCAGCCAGCGGGAATAAAATGCTTCAATCCCTGCCGGAAAATAACTCAATGCACTCGGGCAGAAAACAGTCACAAACCTCAATACACCCGGGTATACCCGAATTCGTGGGACTAGCCGAGCTCGAATAAAGTGTGTCGCCAGTGTAAGAGTCAGGTCACAAATCTCCACAATTCAATGTAGGAATGGTAGAATCTCACATAACGATAGAGAAATGCTCATGAGTTTACCGAATTTTACCCAAAACTATACAATTTAAACCCTCCGGAGAGTAAGCTCTCCAACACTGAAGCGATCTCAAAATACCTGAATAAATACAATCTACCCTAGTTGACTAAAGCTGATTCGGAGACGATAAATGGAAGAATCACCCACACTGAATTAGTAGATGCAGTCAAATCACTAAAGGCAGCAAAACCCAAGGACCTGACGGGCTTTCAAATAAATATTATAAAAACATTTCTAGCAATTATCTCCCCTTTTATGCTGGAACTGTTTAACTCCTTTTTAGAGGGTGAACTGATTCCAACCTCAATGGCCACTGCAAATTTAACTATAATGCACAAAAGAGGGCCGAGACCAACTTCAAACGGCCAACCTCGTTTCTTAATACGGATCTCAAAATCTACAGTAAGATTAGCTAACAGGCTAAATCCTATATTACCGAGATTGATCCATATCCATCAGACCAGGTGGGATTTATTTCTGGTAGACAGGCCTCAGACAACACCCAGAAGATAATTGTTATTATAGAGCATTTGCATCTCACCGGGACCAAGGCTATCCTGTTAATAATAATAATTTGTTCTTGTATAGCATTGCTAATTTTACGTAGCGCTTTACAGACACATTTTGTAGACACAGTCTCTGCCCTGCAGAGCTTACAATCTATGTTTTTGGTGCCTGCGGGACAGGGTTGATAAAGTGACTTGCCCAAGGTCACAAGCCGACACCAGGAATTGAACCAGGTTCCCCTGCTCAGTGCAAGACTCAGTGCCAGACTCAGTGCCAGAGTCAGTGACTTTACTCACTGAGCCACTCCTTCTCACTGTTGAGCCTAGATGCCGAAAAAGCATTAGACAGGATAGACTAGTCATTTTTAGACAGAACGATGCAAAGATTTGGATTCAGTGGTCCCTTTCCTTGAGGGCGTCAGAGCACTGTATCAGAATCCTGCAGCCACGGTCAACTTCCGGGAAACAACTTGGACTCAATAAAAATTAAAAACGGTACAAGGCAGAGCTGCTTCCTATCCAACCTATTGACTGAGGTTGAGTGAGAGACACTTATAGATGGGTGACATTTGATGTCACCTCACTCTACAAACATATACTGCACGATTTGGGAGTGGAAGCAATTAAGATTTATTTTCAGAGCAACACAGAACTCCATCCACTAAATGGAGAATTTGTTCTTAAATCCATGAAATATATCCTCTCACATAATTATTTTCAATTCCTGTCCCAGTTGTATGTGCAGATTTGCAACACAGCAATGGGGACACATTTTGCCCCCAGTTACACCAATCTGTACATGGGATTTTGGGAACAGAAATGTATTTGGTCCCATAATCCGTTTGCATATAGAAAAATTTTGTGGCGATAGTTCATAGATGACATACTGTGTATTTGGGACAGAGATGAGGAGTCTTTAGAACCTTTTTTTAATTACCTAAATGATAATAATTTAATCTAATATGTATGTTTACTACAGATGCTACCGCTATAGACTTTTTGGATCTACATCTCAAGATCAGACCGGGTAATATTATTACTATCAAAACCTTCTTTAAAAAGGTGGACACGAATAACTTACTTCTGGCTTCCAGCAACCATACAGTAAAAGGTCATGGATTGACAACATACCGCTAGGACAATTCATGCGCCTTAAAAGATATTGTGGTCTAGAGGCTGATTTTAAGCTCCAATCTGATAATTTGTTCGAGAAATTCACCCAAAGAGGTTACAGTGCCGATTTGCTCTCCTTGGACCTGAATAAGGTTAAGGGTTTGGATAGGAAATCCTTACTGTTAAGTAAACCTAGAAATTTGGAACTGAATAGGTTTAATGATAATACCGTTAGGGTATCTTTTATTACTAATTTTAATTCAGGAAACCAGCAAACAAAAGCAATAATTAAAAAACACTGGAGTATCTTATCCAATGACCCAGTCTTAGGTCCACATGGATGCAAAACCAAGATTTATTTATAGGAAAGCCAAAGATTTTAAAAACCAATTTGCCCCTAGTGACATTGGACCATATGTCATAAAACCAGCAGATAAAACTTGGTTGCTTTCAAAACCTATGGGAAGCTTTAGTTGTGGTAAGTGTAGGGCTTGCAGTCTTCTACATAGTGACAGGAAGTTTATTACTTCCACTGTCACTAAAATTAAATATCCTGTGGAGGACTGCATTTCCTGTAAGACTTCGTATGTAGTCTATATATTGGAGTGCCCCTGTTGACTCCAATATAGAGGCTGCATGAAACGTTTTCTGAAAACAAGAAACCTAGAACACGCTAGGAACATAAGACTTGGGATGGATAAACACAGTGTACCTCATCACTTTAAGATTTATCACCAGAGTGATTCTAGTTTGATGAGGTATAAAGGTATTCAGGTGGTACACCCTAATAGACGTGGGGGTGATAGGTTAAAGGCTCTTTCTAAACAAGAAACTTTTGGGATTTATCAAATGAGGACTTTGGCCCCTAAGGGCAGGACTTGATGTTTGGTCACTTTATTAGATTTTCTAATGCAATAACCATTTCATGTATTGAATAAGTATCTGTTTAAGAAGTACGTTTATTTTTTTTAATCCTTTTTTTAGAAAGGATAAATGGTTAAAATCCTTTTTAAACAAAATTAATAGTGTATTTTTAATATTAATTAAAAAAAATATTTTATTTGATAATAAGATATTTGGTCTACAATTCTATTAACTATGGATTGAGTGAGTATAAGGTTTTGTAACTACGTTTTGCATTTTAAATGTAATCCTTTATATATCCATTGGTATTGACGTATTTTTAGCTTTTAAAGTATTTATATATTTATAGTTATTCCTCAACATTTCCACAATCAAATTCTGTTTGAGGTTTAGATTTATTTTCATTTTTTAAATAAGTTCTTATGATTTTGTATGCAATAGTATGTTGCTAACACTGTTTTCTCATTTCAGTGTCCTATCCAATGGGAAATACTTTTAAGGATTGCCTTTGATATTGAATTGTCATTTTAAACCTGTGTTTAATAAAATGTATATATGTTTGTTTTTATAGAGGCAGTTATATAAAACCTGTGTTTAAATTTGTGGTAGTAATATAACACCTGTGTTGATTTCATGCTATGAACTGTGATATGTAAATTGGATTTTGTTTAGTTACCAATTACTGATTAGCATGGGATTTAAAATGTAATCTGTTTTACTACACTAATTTTTCCTGATGAAGTAGATGTTAGTCTTCGAAACGCGTAGGATTAGTGTTACTGTTTGCTGTGTGACTTTGTTCCTGTTATCACTGCCTCCAAGCTTCAATCGGTAGCCTGCATGAGATTCACTGATCTATTGCTGGTCATCGCTCAATCGCGGTGCGCCCCAGTGACATCAGCACTGAGGCACCGAAGCTACAGGCTTGCAGCTCAGACTGAGGGAGCCTTAGAGCCGCCAGTGTGGGGAATAACTGTTCCAGCCGTGTGCCGCTTTGTGAGTACTGACCCGTGGACAATATCTCAAGTGAAGGATCCTCTGGATTTCAAAAGTGACTGAGTGGAAAACATTTCTATCCGGACTGGAGGTTGATGACTGCAATTGGTGTCAACGAAGCAAGCCATCGGTATCCACGAGCGGTAACATGTACCCTAACCATGCCCTGCCTGTTTCACTGATATTTCTGTACGTTCATCTATGACCAAAATTTTGTGTTATATTATAATCATTTACCTATTTACACTATGAGAGTCGTGCTCTGTGTCTTTTTTTCTTTTTCATGTTCATCTGTGTGATGCCGAGCCATCCACTTAGACAAGCAGCAGACCCTTATTTCTTTTGTTGAAGGTTATTGTATGTATTTGACACAATTTATCCTCACATTCACATTAGTAACACCTGTATTCTAATTGCTTTCAACATGGGTGCACTTATTTAGAGAAAGATCTTGGTATTATTTTTTTTTTCTTTATACTCTAAGTTGAGAAATGTTGTATGTTTAAGTAGAAGATTATTTTTATCACTTTGAACACAGTTGGTGCACAGTTTTTTTCTTTTCTACTTCAACACAGACTGTGCAGTATCAACCACTGGCGTTCTGCCTGAAAAATAAATACATCAGAACATCAAATGCATTCTTACAGAACGTGGGAACATGTAAGTACATTTGAATAGATTTGCTTTGGAAAAACAGTAATTTTTGAACATGTCTCTTTATTTATATAACATTTTAGCATTACAATATATACAGGCCCTGAGTCACAAACTGTTGCCAGACTTTAGAAAAGCCAAACTCCCATGCACATAAATGAGAGCGGAGTCATGCTACAGTTTATAACCCTATTGTGGAGCAATTACATTTAGAGAGACCTCTCATTTTGAAGTATGTCCTGGGTACAACGTAATGTTAAATACTTTCAAAGTGACAACGTCTACCATGTTTGCAATGGCTAAAATCAGCAGTCCTGAATGCATTTAGAGAGAATGGTTATTTGAGGGACACAGGTAAATAGTGTTGGGTGGGATTAATGAGGAATTGTGAGATCACGAGACAATAGTCAATGGAGACTAAGGGCCTCATGCAGTAAGCGTCGATTAAGTGAAATCGGCAAGCTTACCGATTAGTCATGTTAATGGCGATTTTTCCTCTCCGTATGCAGTAAGTGCCGAATACATTCAAAATCAACCCGAAAACAAATCCGCTCACTCTCACGATGATTAGCCGATCACACACAGGTGTATCGGCGTGCGTGGCGGGGTGCTGATAGGTTGCCCAATCACAAATCTTGCTGAATCAGGCGAAACAAGCATGTATTGGATTGCGCGCCATATTTAAAGGCAACGTGTACTGCTAATCATTCTCTGTGTTGTTGGGATTGAGAGAGAGAGAGAGACGCACAGAGCTGGCTGATTGAACATTTGCATATTGACGGAGAGACTTGTTGTGTATTGGGTGAGCTTTGTCCATTGTTGTTTTGTTTACATCTTTGTCTTGTTTTATATGTGGAAGTGTTTCGTGTGATTGGCTGTACATTAGTTGTCTGTTTTTTGTGAGTGCTGGAAGTATGCCCGCAAAGCGTGGGAAGAGTGATGCAGGTGGGAGTGGGAGTGCTACTCGTGCGAGTACGCGTCGGAGTGAACGTACTGTTCAGGGGAGTGATGTTGCTGGTGCACCGAGTGGTGTTGCTGGGAGTGGGAGTGCTGGTGCTGGGAGTGGGAGTGCTGTTGCTGGGAGTGGGAGTGCTGTTGCTGGGAGTGCTGTTGCTGTGAGTGGGAGTGCTGTTGCTGTGAGTGAGAGTGCTGTTGCTGTGAGTGGGAGTGTTGTTGCTGGGAGTGGGAGTGCTGTTGCTGGGAGTGGGAGTGCTGTTGCTGGGAGTGGGAGTGCTGGTGCTAGGAGTGGGAGTGCTGGTGCTAGGAGTAAAAAATCGCAACCCCCCCCCACCCCCCCCCCCCCCCTCAGCCCAAGAGCAGCAACGGTGAGAAAGGCCCGCATGGTACGGTGAAGTCCTTAGAGAAAACACTAGAGGTTTGGGAGTGATCGCAAAGCACACAACACCACTATTGAAACAAGTAATAAGTGGAATACGTGGGGGGTAACATGAAAGTGGTGCAAACGGTGAAGGGAAAGTGAATCGAAAAGGGGTAAGGAGAACACACCATTGGATGTGTCTCCTAAAAGAAGTCACTATAATGCACTTCCTACTTAAGTTAAATGAACTTTTAATATAGTTACATCAACATATGTTACCAACCGTCCCGTGTATTGTGCTTAAAATAAATTAAATACCAGAACCAAGCATCGTGTCAGTGAATGTGCGTTGGAATAGTCCGCAAACATTATTGTAGTTGAGATTGGCAAGCACAGGACCTAATAGTACAGGGTATACCCCCTCTGGGGCGCCTATGAGACCAGGTAAATTGTATATACAAGATATATAAGCCAACTCAGTGGATGATTGTAAGCGTGAAAATTCAGCATTCCCTTCTTAAACTTATAAACCAGTCAGAGCACTTAGGATTTAAGTTAAAATGCTTATGCATCCGTGGTAATGGAAGTGCAGCTGTATAGTGTGGTAATGGAGGGTAAATGATTCAACATCATAGTGAAGCAATTGTTCACAGAGCATTTTAGTCAGTGATTCATTACACAGCACCTCCAATAAACATATCATATAGAGAGCAGGAAATGCTTGCGTCACCCTAGAGTGTTAGTAATAGTATCCAATTTACGTCTACATAGATAGAGCAGGAGACTACAGAACACTACATAAAGCAGCTTCCAATAGGAGACTGACCAACATTGCTCGTCACCGCGCGTTTCCCTCCAGCAAAGGAGCTTCCTCAGGGACAAATTATTTATTACTGTAAGTGCAAGAGCCGCAGGTTGCCTACCCTTGGACTAGGCCCTGGTTTAGTCCTGTTTCTCATTCTTCTATCCTGTTTTCTCTTTTGCCTTTTGCAAATGACATATTTGCTTTTGTGTATTATGCTTTGTCTTGGAAATCAATAAAATATTAAGTTACAAAAAAAAAAAAAAGGTAAAGATGATTGAGATAGGCCTTAGTATTTAGTATTTAGTGTCCTTTGATGTAGCTTGTCTCTGCTAAGATTCTCTGTACCAATGCTTTGCCTCTTCTAAGATTATCCTCTTATGTTTGATGATGGTCAACATTCCAGAATTAAATGTGATTGCAAGCATAATCTGCAGTCTCTTTTTACATTTTGAATTTCTCCGTTTCTTTTATGAGGAATGAGATCAACGTATCCAGTTCTTCAGACATTTCTTTATATTCATCAGAAAATATATGTTTTAGTTCCTCTTGGTTTCCTTTGATTTTGCCCTTTATCCAAAAAAATGTTTTCAGTAACCTTAATTGAGAATAGGATCCAGGTTACATTTATCTGAAGTATGTTGCACTCTACAAAATTAATGAAAGTGATAAAAAATAATAGTATATTGCTAACTCATATTGCCATAAAAAGTATGGCAAGTATAGTTTGCATAAAAATAGCCATCTTAATTATGCAATCTTTTATCATAATTGATGTATGATTTTTATGGCGGTAATCATCTTTTTGATTATGCTGCAATTTTTACAAGAAAAAGGATGGCAGTCATTTGCTCTTAAGCAAGGAAGATCTGTATGATTAACTTAGTTTACAATTTCAAAGAAAAATGTTCTTTTGAACCAACGTGCTTTTAAAAATAAAGGTTATGCATGTGTTTGTTGTATAGGGATTTCTCTTTACACGAGCCCTTATCTCTTGTTCTCCATAATAGATTGTGACACATCGCGATGTATCTCTCTATTTCAAAAGACACAAATGTAAGTCAACAACTTGACCTTTATGTCTTGCTACACGTAACTGTTTGTAAATGTGGGTAATCCCGTTATTCAATCTCATACATGTGAGAAGTATTTCAACATTTCCCTATAGTCTCACTTTGCCTCCTTACTGTACACTCAATATCTATGAAAATCATCCCACCGGTAAATGTGTTAGTCCTGCGAGAAAAAAACGTTTTAGACATATGCATGCACTTTACACTGTTCCTCATTCTGAAGTTATAGGAAACACTGCATTTGACCATGTTAAATATCAGTGAAAGCAAACAAAACTGATGGATACTAACTGGAGCATATTAATCAAGCACCGATGCACGGTATTGAATCCCAATCCGGTTTTAACTACCATTTAGTTAGTGCAGCACTTCAGGTTGCAGTTTATGTATTTTTTGTGGGGTTTTTTTAGTTATAGGTTTGAAGCAGGTGGTCTCATACAGTAGTATGTTACCTTCAGCTCCTGGAACCCTCTGCTTCTTGAGATATGTACCTCTGTAAGTGGTGCCGGTATGTCTGCAGCTATCATTGAGGCTTGTTGAGTCTAACATAATGGCAATTAAAATGTGCTGCATGTTGCGGGTCAATAGGGAAGCAGCGAAGCGTGCATCCGGTGGATTTATCTATGCTCCGCGTGCGCGATGGGACATTAAAACGTGGAGATAACAACAACCTATGAGATAGTAATTAACTAGGAAGCAGGGTTTCTCCCGGGCTGAAATTAATGCTGTTCGGCTCTGGCGACCACTGCTTCTAACCTATTACTTACAAAATTAAAATAAAATAGACATATACTGCAACCTGGACTGCTGATTTAAATGGCATGTACTGTAACCCTGGATCAGGTGCAACTCCCTGCTTCAGAGCTTGATAAATGCTAGCATTTGAGAGCAGAGAATTTTAATTATCACATATTTATCCTGGTATACTGTAGCTTCACTGTACCATAATAAATGAGTGCCACAGATAACAGATCTGTTTATCTCATATCTATATTGTGAAAGCCTGTTCCTGTCTGCATGGCCTCTGTCCCTAGGAGAAATCTCATTGGCACCCTTGATGAAACCGACACCACCCCCGCACACCTCTCATTGGCTGAGGCTGGACGGAACGGGACCAAAGGACACACAACACACACACACAACACCTTCCTCTCTTGTCTCTCTCCCCCCATCAACTCACCCCCCCCACCTCCACCCGGTGACCACTCACCTCCCCTCACTCCACTCTACCACTCACTCGCACTCCGCTCCCACTGCGCCTCTCCCGCTCACTCACCTCCCTCTCCGCCTCACTAAAACTCACCTCCGTCACGCTCCACTTCGCGCTCCACTCACCCTCACCTCCCCTCCCCCCACTCCCTCCCGCCTCCCACTCACTCTCCCTCCCTCCCACCTCCCGTCCTCGACCGTCCCGTCCAGTCCCTGCTCCTCGCCGGTCCATCACCTCCCTGCTCCACTCACTACTTGCGCCCTCCCCACCCCTCCACGTCTCCACTCACCTACCTCCCGCTCAACTCACCTCACCTCCTCGCCTACACTCCCTCCCGCTACACTCACATCCTTCCCGCTACACTCAACCTCCCCCTCCGCTCCACTCCCTCCTTGCTCCACTCACTGCCCTCCCGCTCCACCTCCCTCCACCTCCACTCCTCCCCCACTCACGCTCTCCACCTGCCTCCTGCTCCAGTCACCTCCCTCCCCCTTCCCTCCCACCTCCACTACTCACCTACCCCTCATTGCTCCACTCGCTTCCTCCCCTCTCCACTCACCTCATCCGTCCACTAACCTCGCACCTCCCGCTCCCTACCCCTCTTCCTGCCGTCCTGATGGATCGGCTCGTGGCCCAGGACAGCCCAGTCTTGCCACGCAACGCCTAATATGGCGGCCCGGCCGGAAGGAACACCCTCCCACTCCTCACCTCGCAGGAGTAACTAAGTGGCGGCGCCGAGAGAGAGGGTGACTCGTACGTGTGTGTGGTCACCTGTGTGGTTGTGTCACTTGTTGTTGTGTTGCCATGTTTGATGTGGTGTGGGCACTGGTGCTGAGAATGGTTACCTGTGTGTGTGTTAAGTGGGTGGGTGTGTGTGGTGTGTTGTTGGGTGTTGTGTGGTGGGTGTGTGTGCTGTTGTGTGTGCTGTTGTGTGTGTGTGTGTGTGCTGTTGTATGTGTGTGTGTGTGTGCTGTGCTGTTGTGTGAACACAGGTGTTTGGGGGACACATGTGGTGGGACATGTGTGGTTCAGACTAGGGTGGGGACCGGTAGCCGTACGCGTTGGGGGGGCAGGAGTCGGAGAGAGAGGGGGAGTGGAGAAACATACAGGGGGTGCAGTGGAGAGGAGGGACCCGTAAATTTTAAGAAAAGTCCCGCCCCTGTCCACTGCCACCCCCCATGGTCCACTGTCCCACCCCTCCCCTTCCACTGTGCCCACCCGCCGGTCCCACTGTCCCCCCTCCACTGTCCACTTCCTCCTCCCCCCCGCCTGTTCCACTCTCA
>WSYH01003242.1:39889-70537 GCA_036426205.1 Ascaphus truei
CTCTCCCCCCCCTCCTGTCCACTCTCACCCCCCTCCTGTCCACTCTCACCCCCCCACCTGTCCACTGTTCCCGTCCCCTCCTGTCCACTGTCCCCTCCTGTCCACTGTCCCCGTCCCCTCCTGTCCACTGTCCTCGTACCCTCCTGTCCACTGTCCCCGTCTCTCCCCTCCTCCTGTCCACTGTCCCTCCCCTCTCCCCATCTCCTGTCCACTGTCCCTCCCCCCACCTTTTCCTAGTGGGAAATTTAACTAACGGGCAACGCTGGGTCTCTCAGCTAGTATAGACTAAAAATGCATTGTTTTGCAGGGTTTTTTAAAGAAGGGGCTGGGGATCCTATATATTATATATGTATGTATATATTTATTCCATTAATGGCAGTGCTTGGCCACAATGGTTGGTAGGAGCGTCTGTGAGTGTGGGATAGTAGCCATCAGATAGGCTATTGAAATGCTTCCTTTAAAAGGTGAGTTTTAAGGTTTGACTTAAAGGTGTGGAGAGAAGGTGCTTGGCGTATACCGTGTGAGAAAGTTCCACAGGTAAGGGGCAGTGAGGGAAAAAGGTTTAAGGTGAGAGAGCGGTAGAGGTGAAAGGGGTGGAAAGGAGATAGTTATGAGTGAAGCACAGGAGATAAGCAGGGACATAACAAGGGATCAAGGCTTATATGTTGGAAGGAACAGATAAGTGGAGAGCATTGAAAGTAAGGAGGAGAACTTTGTAGGTGATCCGAAACTTGATGGGAAGCCAGAAAAAGGATTTAAGGAGATGATTAGCAGAGACTGTTTTTATAAGTGTAACCAGGTCACCTGATGGCTACTATTCTGCCCTTTGGCTGGCAGTAAACTCCTGGCAGTACTTACAGCTGTGCCAGCCTTTATTGTAAAGCCTCGCACGCCGTACCGCTCTGAATACCGGATCATGACGCGCTATGTTTTCCAACCGTATAGCAATTGACTTGGGTTTCTATCAGTTTTCTATCGTGCGCAGAATCCATCTATCAGGCGCTGAAAATTGCATTTTAGCGTTGTCTGCAATACCGTCTAGAAACTCAAGTGGCCGATCACGAGCTGTTGTCTTAAAAGTCTAATAGCAATTCAACCTACACAGTACAGCCGTACAGTTCTGCAAGTCTGTGTGTGTGTACTGTACAGTAATTGTAATTTGAAGATTTATATTTGAAGCCGAGATTAATGTTACGAATTCATACTGTATACAGTAGTCTGAGGCTTCTTAGCCATACACATACTGTAAAAAAAATATGAGGACACATACTGTACTGTATACAGGATACTAATGAAAAAAGAAGTACAGTATTACAAAAATATAACGTCGCGTCTTCTTCCGAATATAAAATATTTTTTCCGCTCATACGGATTGGAACCTTGTTGAAACGCATACTGTAGTGCATACTGTATTCTAACACAAACCAGTGGCAATCGCCAAAAAGCCCAGGTACATGCTGGGTACATGCTGGGTCGTGTTTAAGGCAAGTTTAAGGCATTTCTGCATTGACTAATGGCCCATCAGATTAACAACGGGGGTCCCTGGCAGTCCCATTCAAACTGTATGGGACTGCCAGGGACCCTGCTGTGTTAATCCGATGGGTCATTAGTCAATGCAGAAATGCCTTAAACTTGCCTTAACCTAGCCAGGTTATACCCAGCATGTTGTCTCGTACGTACTTTGCTGCGTGTCATCACATTTCTATATGTATTATTATTAATCAATACTTTTTGCTAGGTTGCTCTCTTCTTTCCTACTATTTTTTTATTTTATTGCGCATGCGTGTATGTCTCATTGGAACCTTGTTGAAACACATATGCGTGTTATCACATTTATGCGCATGCGTGTATGTCTGATTGGAACCTTGTTGAAACCAATTTGCGTGTATTGAAGTATTGAATATGAAAACAGCAGCATACTGTTTAAGGTTTTCTATAAAGCTCACAATTATTCTATCCTAATCAATAAAAGTTGCACTGTCACTAAATTGTTGCCTCCAGTACTTGGATTTTTAAATCAGATTCATCAATGCGCAAGCAATGTTTCAAAAAAGCGATATTATACTGTAGATCCATCGAAATCCCTTCATTTGCCGGTCTCCTCTGGCTGACAACTTTTCTTTTCTGAGGAAAAATAAAATTATTACTGGTACAGTACTGTATATAATATATTTCCATTATTGCTGCTGATTGATTGTTCTGTTGTTCAAAATTTATAAAATAATGTTTTTACACCAAAAAAAAAAAAAGTTGAATTTTTAAAATTGTTTCATTGTGTCACATTTTATAAAACATACTGTTGCGGCCCCTTTTATTCTCCTACATCCCAGAATTTTTTCGGGGATGTTTTCCGAATGTCACGCGTTCAGCCTCGTTCAGCCGCATTCATGGCTAGACAGCGCTAATAGCGCTAATACAATGAAACCGCCAGCAGCACCTAAACGGCCGGTAAAGGAGCAACGCAACTGCGCCGCATTCTGCCGCGGTTTTAAAAATCGCGCTGAAACAGCCGCACGAGGCTAAAGGCGGCCGCCACTGTACAGTACAGTAAGTACCATATTGTATAACATTTCACATAATGGTTCCTTCAAGAAGGCTACAAGAATTTTCATGAATGGCTGGGGGACGGGTGGGGTGTTGATAAGCGGTTGGCTATTACCGTTGGATCTTGTTATCTGCGTAGAAAGAGATCTGCATGCAGATGTGGGGTCATGTGAATGATACGCTTGCTTTTCAAACAAGGGACGCAATGAGACATACCACGCTGCGCCTAGCGATCCCCACTCTGTTCAGTATCTACTGTGAAACTGCTCAGCCATACTTATTGCTGGACTACATTTTCTAGAAGTGTGAATAAAACTAAAACTAAAGTATGTCGATCGTGGGGGCAGCTGGAGGGGTTAACCCTTCATACATTCCGTTATTAAACCACTAGGTATGAAGGGTTTAAGTCTACCCTCCCGCACCCCCCCCCCGCATGCAAACACCCCAAGGGCCAAATACCCCCGCACCACCCACCCCAACTACCCAACATAGCCTGGAACGGGTGTTCCTAACCCGTCATTGCCTAAGCGTTAGCCGCTAAATTAATGAAGTTGCCAGTAATTGCTTTATCTGCATCGGATTCAATGCGGGTCTCCCGGTGCTGATATTAATGGTATCACCGATCAGGAAACATGCTTTATTTTCTAAGTGCTGGTCCTCGCCGCTCATGCCAGCGCTCCAACCTTTCTTGCCAACTTTGTGGCAGGACGATTTAGAGAAGAAATCTCAATTCAAAGTGGCGATCAGCCGCGATAAGCTGATCAGGGCTTATAGAATTGAGCGTGTTTGAAAAACTGGAGATCAGTGCCGAAAAGTGGCTTATCGCCTTGCGTCTGCTGAATTATTATTTTTCGGCAAAAAAAAAAAAAACCTCGATATTTGCTCTTATCGCCAGATTATCAGGGTTTACTGAATCGCTGATTATTTATTAATAACAACTATAACCAAGGGATCCAACCCCACCTCTTACTACTGAGCCATAGATCCGGGTTAAGTTCAATGAACAAAAACCACATCAATATATAATATAATCTAAAAAAACAAATCTATAAACAACAAACAAAAGTATATAAAAGGAAGACAATGTTCAATAAAACTGGATATATGTGCTGGATAAAGCTAAAAATAATAGCTGAACAACTGCCGGAGGCTGACGGGGAGACGGAGACTTACACTGTGAAGCCCAGCCGGGTTCCGACAGTCACTCTGCGCGTATTCTCTGACAGGCTGAGACGAGCGCGTTTGGCAGGACGCCGGGCGGGGCAACCACCATCTGCGGGTTGGCCGTGGTCTGAACCCGCTAAACTTCGCGAAAACCCTCCGCTCTGTGGCTTTCGGTGTTGAATTGTACTCAGTCGTCGTCCCCATGTCACAGCCTCAATGCAGTTGTGGTCAGGGGCTATTATGGTTTTAGCTGTGGTATCCAAGAAACATCTGTGCCGTTTTATTGAACATTTGTCTTCCTATTTATATACTTTTGTTATGTTGTTTATAGATTTTGTTTTATTAGATATATTTTATTATTGATGTGGTTTTTGTTCATTGCAACTTAACCCGGATTTATGGCTCATATGTACTGAGGTGGGGTTGGATCCCCTCGGTTATTTTGTTTTATTAATAAATAATTTACTATATTTTAATCTCCAGTGCGTTGTGTGCATTTTTCTTCTTTCTTTTCAAGGTGTCCCCCTTCTGGGGGTCACCTTGCTTTAGGAGCTCACTGGGGAGACGCTCCACACACATGCGGCAAGGGGATTAATGTTTCCAACAAACGATATACCTGCAGCACGAGCGCTGAATTTCCTACATTATCTGTTTACTGAATCGCTGTAGGCTTTTTTTGGCGAGAAGCTGGCGATAAGTGGCTTATCGCTGTTTACTGCATGAGGCCCTAATTAGGATTTCTTCCTATAGGCAAAAAAATATTCAACGGATTTATGGTCATTGCACCGTATATATACTTCTAAATAAGTGCAATGAGAAAAACTTTTGCTGCTTCATTGCTTTATTACATCTGATCGAGAGAAAATATCACAAAACTGGTTAAGGAAAATGTCAGATTCATAACAGGAAATGTATTTTACCCAAACAGTAATCAGGCTATGGAATTTGTTTCCAAAGGAAGTACTGAGTGCATGTTCAGTAAGAAAATTTAAGAAGAAAATGGATAGGTTTCTTTAGAAAATGGATATGAGTAATTATATGAATATGCAGGTAATGACAATGTTGTCTAACAGTACAATTGCTCATTAAGGTAAAAACAACCATACAGCAGATCTAATTTAATCCTAGTTTTTCTTTGGGTTATAGGAATTTGTTGCTCTACAGAGGTTTTTTACTTTTGTAGCAGTGCTCCTCCCCCGTCCCCCCTCTGGGAGATTTTGCCCTGGCTACAGGTCTGTGTGGTGCTTTGTACCTGTTTGGCTCCAGGATAGATGAGCTTCCGTGATGTTGTGGGGAGCAGGACAGACTTTTGGTGATCCTCAGACTCTCAGTTTGGTGTCATCAGCGCCTTCAGTCGCTGTAGGCTTCAGGGATCCTGAAGACAGTCCCCACCATGACAGATATCTTTCATACTCCTACCTAATTGACTGTTACTCAGGCAGGAGTATATAAAAAGGGATCTTTATTCATGCAGCAACTGCGGATGTCATTACAGCATATGCCTTGTAGTAGGTAGGTATGTAGGTATGGATCTCAGATCTCTGGATGGTACCGGCCTTGTGATAATGGTGAGGCCTGGAACTCTGTTAGATCTTGGGCTGCTGACAGCCCCAGGAGGGACTGCAGGCATGTCTCTACCCCAGGAGGGGCAGAACTGAACTCCTCTCTCTTCCCCGGCTAGGAAGGACTCTCTCTATAATTTGGAGTGCTTCCTCCTTAATGAAGAAAGGGAAGGGCACAGGATCTGTACCATGATTGGCTGCAACACAGACCCAGTGCCACCTATGCTCCTGCCACTCAGGGAGGCTGCATGAGGGGGGGTAAACCCCACAGGGTAGGCTGTCACTGTCTGTGTCTATTAGAATTTACGTGACAGGAAGGCAGAAAGATAGCCTGGACCAGCCATGACTATACTTTAATTTCGATAAACAGCATGTTACGTAAAATGTCCGGAGTACCGTACATGCACTTTGGGTCATATGTACACAGAGCTATGAATAAATAACCATATTGGAATACCAAATACTCACTCATTTTTTACAGCCTTCTTTCAAATAACTCTCCTGGTTGCTAATCAGAGCAACATCATTCTATAAAGTATGCACACCAGGACTCAGTTCCAAAATATTACCAAATATGGTGCACCAGTGCTGTGGAGACTGGCGAGAGAGCAACAGGCAAGCAATATTTTTGCACAAACATTCATTATTTTTTTCAATAAAGACCGGCATTTTGCTCCCAACCTTTATCAGAGAGAAAGTGCATCCAAAAGAAAAAACATAGAATATATTTCCTCTTGAGTTTCTTCCTTCTCTTGATAATCTCAGCACAAGGTGAAGCTATCTGATATTGGACTTCTCAGTCCAATATCAGATAGCTTCACCTTGTGCACTGTATGTCATATTTAAAATCTCTCAAGTAAGTACATTTGTAGTATAGAACTAGTATAGTGTAACATCCTCAATAAAGCTTTATTAGATCTGATCCTATTCAGCTGTCAGCACTATATCTTTGTAAGTATGGTTAAAATGGACCTTGACAAATATAGTGCCAAAAATCATAGATTTAGTGCAGACTCAGATTCAATAAGATCCGCTAGCCTATTTAACCTGATTTAACATCTGTTAATCATAACGCAATATTCAGTTCCGCAAATAACATAATGTTATCCAGGCTTTACTCCCGAAAGAATAGTAGCATTATTTTTAACGCCCATTATTCTAAATTATTTGCAAATTAGCCTAAATTATATTCATCCCATACAGATGTGAGATTCCACACGCAGGAACACTTTGTGTACAGAATCACAACCTGTGGTTTTGTGGATTTTATATTTATTTTCATTTCAATTCAGTATGGTTCTGGCAAATGGCACAGTGAATATCTTTTGTCCATGGTCGTGATGTGGCTCTTGAATGACTCAAGTAAGTAATGTTTTTACACACAACAGTGCGAATCTCAATAAGCCATTCACACCTCATCAGTAGTAGAAGCTAGTTGGCTGTTCCGAAGTCTTGCCTATTGTTTTTCAGCACCGGGGATATCACAGAACACTGTACTGTAGAAAGCAACCCCCCCCCTCGCACTGAAGGGGCCTTTCCTGAAACTACCAAACTGATTGCTGTAGCTGCACTGCAAAGCAACACTGTCTCTTCTTGTCAGAGCACACAGCACTGCAGCTGTGTCACTAACTAGGCTTACACTCACCTACGGGCAGGGTCCCTACCTAAGGGGCCTTCCCTGTGAACTTACCCACTAACCTAGTTGGGAGTGGGGCCTACCTGGGGCCTGGGGGTGACCTGGCCTAGTGTAAGAAGCCACTTACTCCTTACACACTTCCTCCCCCTTCCTTCCCGCAGCTCCAACTGACAATCCCTGTCTGCACACAACATTGTATCTTCTTTGCTGCAGGAGAAGCTGCCAGCTCTATTGGCTGTCTGGCTGCCTGTGACCAGGGTGAAAGTGCAGTCCCCAGTGGCTGCTGGGAATTGTAGTCCTTGGCACAACTCTTTCCTATGGGGACCGCGTGCGCGATCTTTACTGCGCATGTCTGAAGCTGTAATGGCCGCCGCTACTCTTAACTGAGCATGCGCAACTTCCAAGAACTCTTGCACACATGTAATGGCAACCTCTATGCTCGCCAACCTCTGTGCATTGCACAGCACAGGCGCAAACTCGCGCGCCAACCTCAACATGGCCGCCGCGACTGCTCTGCTTACGCGCAAGCCTCCGCACATGCGCGAACACATTAAACATGGCGGCGTCCTGCCACAGCTGCCACCGGGGGCCCACGGGAACGCGCTCGCCCCCGCAGCAGCACACACGCAAGGGGGAAAGAAACCTGCAGACAGGGAGACCAGAGGGACCCTGGCTACACAAGTTTCAACACTTAGACAATCATTCCAGTATTTGTTTCCCCCGTCACTCGTTGATCTTTGTTAACAGGCTTCACATTTTTGCGTAGATGTTGCATTATTGCATGCCAGAACAATTTGATCATGTTCAAATAAGGGGATACAGCTGAACATTTATTGACAAGAATAAAACAAACACACAACAGCATACAGTACAGTAAAGTACTGTTTTATACAGTGAAGACTGTAGTACTGCACAATACAGTCATTTACTCTGGCGATGTTCTGACTCAGTTGATTTCACTGTCCTTAATGAAAGTCGCAGATACACTGTGTTTGGGTCGGTGTCATAGAAGAACCGGTGACCAGATTGGAAGCATTCAGAAATGTATGCTGGTACCAACTAAGCAATAATGACCTCCTGGAAGTAGACTTTATCCATGATACCTGGAGATGCAATAAAAATATCACACTGTTTCAGTTGATGAGAAAGGGGACAGTGTCGCGTTAAGATACAGTTACTGTTCAAAACACTGAAACTAAAGTGGGCTTACCTTCAAATATAACTATAAATTCTGGGTCAAGCCTAGAGATGGCCCCCCACACATAAAAATAAAAAAAAATCATTCTGAATGCTATAGTGGAAAATCGTTCTAAGGCTACAGATATTGTATCAGAAAAAAACTGTACTTTACCTCACACGTCCAAAGGTCTAGCCCAAACTATATCTTATTAGTCTGATTGATGCTGGACACAGACATTGGAACATTATGCTTGTGATGAATAATAATCCTAAAATCTTCAGTAAATCGTACATCAGTTTCCATGCTCCTCTTATCCACCAGTTGAATTGCTTCACTTTGAAAAGACAAAATTAGAAAGATGAAAAAAGTACGTAGGCATTGTCCTGGAACAGGATTCATATTTTTGTTTACCCCCCCACCTCCCCTTTGCAGCTTCTGCCTGTCAGTTCCTTATTTCAGCTGCATGTATATTTGCTCTGAAAACACACAGTGCCGTGTGATAGACACAATGTTGCTATCCCTGCCTCTATACATTTAGTCAGTGGGTTGCTACAGCAACCTCTGAGATCCTTTTCAGAATGGGCTATTCTGCCCTCCCCCCCCCCCCCGTCTTTGCTGACAGTTAGTTTTGTCCCCACCCCCTTCTTGTGTGACCCTTGCTCCTCACTTCCTTTTCCTCCCTGCACTGGCTGAGTGAGTAACCCCCTAATGCTACACACTCCATGGCAAGGCCATTCTGTTTCACCTGCCTCTGATTACAAAGCACCTAAACAGAAAAGCACTCTCTCATCGCATCATACCATCTGCAAGCACCTGTATATCTCTTATGCCGTTCCAATAAAGTTAAGAAAATATTACAGGACTTGGGGCTCTATGCAGTAAGCGGCGAAAAAGTGCGATCGCCAAGGGTACCTTATCGGCATGATTGTGGCGATTTTCCCTCTCCGTATGCAATAAGTGTCGAATCCATTCCGAATGCAGCCGAAAACATTAGCGCCGACTCTGGCGATGATTTTCCGATCACACAAAGGTGTATCGGCGTGCATGGCGGGGTGCTGTTAGGTCCGCCAATCAAACTTCTTGCTGAATCTGCCGAAACAACAATGTATTGGATTCAGCGGCCTATTTAAAGGAACCGTGTACTGTTATTCATTCTCTGTGTTGTTGGGAGTGAGAGAGAAAGAGACACACAGAGCTGCCCGATTTACTAAGTACATATTGACTGAGAGATTTGTAGTGTATTGTGAGACGTTTGTCCTGTGTTGTTTTGTTTACATCTTTGTCTTGTTTAATATTTGTTAGTGTTCAGTGTGATTGGCTTTACATTTGTTTTCTATTTTTTGTGAGTGCTAGAGGTATGGCCGCAAGGCATGGGAAGAGTGATGCTGGTGTGAGTGGTAGTGCTAGTGGTGCGAGTACGCGTCGGAGAGAACGTAGGGTTCAGGGGAGTGATGTTGCTGCGAGTGCGAGTGTTGTTGTTGGGAGTGCAAGTGCGAGTGCTGTTGTTGGGAGTGTGAGTGCGAGTGCTGTTGCTCGGAGTGTGAGTGCTGCTGGTGGCTCTGTTGCTGGGGCTGCTGGTGTGTCTGGTGGTGGGGTGCTTGCTACTGGGCCTCTTTTGGAATCTCTTCCATTGGAAGAAGGAGAGTCCAGGCAGCAGCACTCAAACTCTGGGCCTGCACGTGTTCGCAAGAAACGTGTGGAGCGGCCACGTAATCCTCGGTTCAATGAACAGGAAAATACAGCTCTTGTCACGGGGATTCTGGAGCACTATGACTATCTGTATGGCCACTTACTAGGTAAGTCTATCTAAGCATTCATTCTTCAAACACATGTTATCCTAGGTCATGTGAGGTGTCTTAATATCTAAATATTATTCCCTAATATACTAAAATTGTAAATAATTGTTACACACATTTGCCTTATGCTTGACAACGACAATAACAATCAGTCGTACAATTGTCATCAAGTTCATACAATATTCATGCAAGCTTCCTTACATTTGTATGTTTCCACGTAAATGCTCATGTGGTACACATATTACAACTAAACCAGCATGTTTCATATTTCTTGGAACAGTTAGCAGTTTAGGAAACTGTTCGTTTTTATATTACTAATGTACGTCATATATGATGTATGTATTTCAAGGGCGGACAAGTTCAGCATCAAGAACAGAAAAGTGGAAGCAAATAACATTGGCTGTATGTGCGTGTGGGAATCATGTCAGGGACCGGAACAATTGTCGGAAACGTTTGATGATATCAGGGCAAACTTAAAGAAAAAAATACAAGCACAGCGGATGCATGTTGCTGGCACTAGAGGTGGTCCGCCTGCACAAGCTCTCATATTAACACCATTGGAGGAGCAGATGCGGGAGAAATTTCTTCCCGTGGTCGTGGAGGGTTTGCCTGGGGACAGGGACATTGGAATTTATTCTACTCCATTTCCACAAGGTGAAAAATGTTACTGTACTAGGCGTGTCGTTGGTTACAGTTCTTATCTATATTTCCCCTGCTACTGATACTTTCTTCACAATATAAGCATAGTAACATATATATCTGTATATATGTCTCTCTCCCTACTGTATATCTATATATCTATCTATCTATTTATATGTATATCTAGTTGTCCTACAAAAAGGTCAATATTAATTAATATGGTGGCAAATGGTGGCACTGTGTTCTCATTTGCATGTCATATCCCACAATCCCTTGCTGCAGTGGAAACCCTGTATGCTGGACGATGATGGGGAACTACAGGGTTGCAGACCTGTCTGAGACATGCATATTATCATACAGTAATATGTAGTGTTGATGTAAATATATATATATATTCATAATTGAGTGTTAATCTATGTAACACCTACAAACATGACATTACTGCCTCATCAACTCTTGCATGGCAGATAGTTCATTCAAACGGCAACATACAGAAATTGCACTCACACATTCAGTGATTTGTAATTAAACATCCTTTGTAGCTTCATGTCATATACACATGCCATAATTGGGAACATGTAGCACATGTTATTCATTTTTGTTCATATGTAGCTCACTTCAGATTATTAATTGGCTCATATACCACTGTGTCGAACCTGCTGCAATTAATATGTAATCACATCGTAGAGGAGAATACAGGGGGTGGGGTTGGCCACCCAGCCACATCACAGGGTCATGTTACGGTCAACGTTTTAGACACGCCTTACAGCTGCTACAACTAAAACTAAATCAGGGTTCTATGACGCCTTGGGGGAGGGACTACAGTTCTTAAAAGCTGCCAAGCTACACAGAAGTTCATAACATTCATTTGAAATGTAAATTCTATGTTAAATGTTACCCACCAGACCTCTATGTATGAAAACGTACGTAAGTCATTGGTTCACTCATATGTTCTTTCAACATTATAGAAAATGCACATTATCACACCATTACCATCTGTGACCAACACACTTCATGTGTTGTTCAGTGTTAGCCACATTCAGCGCTACACTTGCTTCTATTAATTGTTCACACATATCCCATACAAATTTGGTTACCATTTCAACCATCACATACAGAATTATAAGCAGAGTCAACCTTGCTGTGATGTATTGATGTACATTTTCATTTGTATCTTACTACACAAGATATGCATTGTATGTCCAATTGTCAAAATGTTTCTAATAACCATAACGTCATAAACATACTATGTTCTATGATATTTACAAAACAACAGCACGTTAGTCACACGTGTAAATTTAAATGGATAATGTACAGCTTTGCAGAAACATCTTTTCATTTCATTAAGTCATGTTGTTATGTTAACATAAATACTCCAAATACACAAACTCTATGTTAATTATGTACACATGGCAAACTAAATCTTATGTTCTTCTTTTATATAGTTGCTCCTGGAGCTCATGTGTCACCTCATACTGAACAAGTCTCATCACCTGGTTCATCCAGCTTCTCGTCAACGATGGAAGGTGAGTGTATGAGGTGCATGACATTTAATGTGTACCTTTGTAGATGTTATGTTGCCATGCTAACTAAATGCCTTTCACATGGAATTAACTTCCCATCAGGTCTTGTCATAGAAAATGTAGTTTACAATGTCAACATGTATTGTGTGTGATATGAACTATCAGCTATGATTTGTGAGGTTACAACAACCTTTCATTCATTCTTCATTCACACTGAGTCCAAACATCATTGTTACTTCAAACTGGCGATTTTCCCTCTCCGTATGCAATAAGTGCCGAATCCATTCCGAATGCAGCCGAAAACATTAGCGCCGACTCTGGCGATGATTTGCCGATCACACACAGGTGTATCGGTGTGCATGGCGGGGTGCTGTTAGGTCCGCCAATCAAACTTCTTGCTGAATCTGCCGAAGCAACAATGTATTGGATTGAGCGGCCTATTTAAAGGCACCGTGTACTGTTATTCATTCTCTGTGTTGTTGGGAGTGAGAGAGAGAGAGAGACACACACAGAGCTGCCCGATTTACTAACTACATATTCACTGAGAGATTTGTAGTGTATTGTGAGACGTTTGTCCTGTGTTGTTTTGTTAACATCTTTGTCTTGTTTTATATTTGTTAGTGTTCAGTGTGATTGGCTTTACATTTGTTTTCTTTTTTTTGTGAGTGCTAGAGGTATGGCCGCAAGGCGTGGGAAGAGTGATGCTGGTGTGAGTGGTAGTGCTAGTGGTGCGAGTACGCGTCGGAGAGAACGTAGGGTTCAGGGGAGTGATGTTGCTGCGAGTGCGAGTGCTGTTGTTGGAAGTGCAAGTGCGAGTGCTGTTGTTGGGAGTGCGAGTGTGAGTGCTGTTGCTGGGAGTGTGAGTGCTGCGGGTGGCTCTGTTGCTGGTGCTGCTGGTGTGTCTGGTGGTGGGGTGCTTGCTGCTGGGCCTCTTTGGAGTCTCCTCCATTGGAAGAAGGAGAGTCCAGTCAGCAGCACTCAAACTCTGGGCCTGCACGTGTTCGCAAGAAACGTGTGGAGCGGCCACGTAATCCTCGGTTCAATGAACAGGAAAATACAGCTCTTGTCACGGGGATTCTGGAGCAGTATGACTATCTGTATGGCCACTTACTAGGTAAGTCTATCTAATCATTCATTCTTCAAACACATGTTATCCTGGGTCATGTGAGGTGGCTTAATATCTAAATATTATTCCCTAATATATTAAAATTGTAAATCATTGTTACACACATTTGCCTTAAGCTTGACAACGACAATAACAATCAGTCGTACAATTGTCATCAAGTTCATACAATATTCATGCAAGCTTCCTTACATTTGTATGTTTCCACGTAAATGCTCATGTGGTACACATATTACAACTAAACCAGCATGTTTCATATTTCTTGGAACAGTAAGCAGTTTACACTACCGACACGCTTTATTGCGCATCGGCCAGATCCGCAAGCCGGGAGATTTCCCGGCTTGCTAGTGGCCGCCCCTCGGCGTGCCGCGCGTCATAGACGCGCGGTCACGCGTCTTCGGGAGCCTGCGCCCCCTGCACGCGCGTCCAGGGCTCCCCGAGGGAGCCCTGGTGTCCCGCGATGTGGGGGACGGCGGCAGGGGGTTCCGGGGGACCCGGCGGACCCGGCAGCGGTAGGGAGAGCGCCCCGATCGGAGGGCGCTCTTCCGCTGCTTCGGCGCGCCCGTCACCCTCGGGCGCGCGCCAGGCTACTGCTGCGGCCAAGAACGGGCAAATGCTCGAATAAACTTGGCCGCAGCAGTATGAAACTGTTCGTTTTTATATTACTAATGTACGTCATATATGATGTATGTATTTCAAGGGCAGACAAGTTCAGCATCAAGAACAGAAAAGTGGAAGCAAATAACATTGGCTGTGTGTGCGTGTGGGAATCATGTCAGGGACCGGAACAATTGTCGGAAAAGATTTGACGATATCAGGGCAAACTTAAAGAAAAAAATACAAGCACAGCGGATGCATGTTGCTGGCACTGGAGGTGGACACAAGCTCTCATATTAACACCATTGGAGGAGCAGATGCGGAAGAAATTTCTTCCCGTGGTCGTGGAGGGTTTGCCCGGGGACAGGGACATTGGAATTTATTCTGCTCCATTTCCACAAAGTGAGAAATGTTACTGTACTAGGCGTGTCGTAGGTTACAGTTCTTATCTATATTTCCCCTGCTACTGATACTTTCTTCACAATATAAGCATACTAACATATATATCTGTATATATGCCTCTCTCCCTATATCTATATATCTATCTATTTATATGTATATCTAGTTGTCCTACAAAAAGGTCAATATTAATTAATATGGTTGCAAATGGTGGTACTGTGTTCTCATTTGCATGTCATATCCCACAATCCCTTGCTGCAGTGGAAACCCAGTATGCTGGACGATGATGGGGAACTACAGGGTTGCAGACCTGTCTGAGACATGCATATTATCATACAGTAATATGTAGTGTTGATGTAAAAAAAAAAAAAATATATATATATATATATTCATAATTGAGTG
Organism: Ascaphus truei; assembly: GCA_036426205.1. Taxonomy (NCBI): domain Eukaryota; kingdom Metazoa; phylum Chordata; class Amphibia; order Anura; family Ascaphidae; genus Ascaphus; species Ascaphus truei. The sequence goes on from WSYH01003242.1 coordinate 54,455, forward strand.
TTAATCTATGTAACACCTACAAACATGACATTACTGCCTCATCAACTCTTGCATGGCAGATAGTGCATTCAAACGGCAACATACAGAAATTGCACTCACACATTCAGTGATTTGTAATTAAACATCCTTTGTAGCTTCATGTCATATACACATGCCATAATTGGGAACATGTAGCACATGTTATTCATTTTTGTTCATATGTAGCTCACTTCAGATTATTAATTGGCTCATATACCACTGTGTGGAACCTGCTGCAATTAATATGTTATCACATCGTAGAGGAGAACACAGGGGGTGGGGTTGGCCACCCAGCCACATCACAGGGTCATGTTACGGTCAACGTTTTAGACACGCCTTACAGCTGCTACAACTAAAACAAAATCAGGGTTCTATGACGCCTTGGGGGAGGGACTACAGTTCTTAGAAGCTGCCAAGCTACACAGAAGTTCATAACATTCATGTGAAATGTAAATTCTATGTTAAATGTCACCCACCAGACCACTATGTATGAAAATGTACGTAAGTCATTGGTTCACTCATATGTTCTTTCAACATTATTCAAAACGCACATTATCACACCATTACCATCTGTGACCAACACACTTCATGTGTTGTTCAGTGTTAGCCACATTCAGCGCTACAGTTGCTTGTATTAATTGTTCACACATATCCCATACAAATTTGGTTACCATTTCAACCATCACATACTGAATTATAAGCAGAGTCAACCTTGCTGTGATGTATTGATGTACATTTGCATTTGTATCTTACTACACAAGATATGCATTGTATGTCCAATTGTCAAAATGTTTCTAATAACCATAACGTCATAAACATACTATGTTGTATGGTATTTACAAAACAACAGCACATTAGTCACACATGTAAATTTAAATGGATAATGTACAGCTTTGCAGAAACATCTTTTCATTTCATTAAGTCATGTTGTTATGTTAACATAAATACTCCAAATACACAAACTCAATGTTAATTATATACACATGGCAAACTAAATCTTATGTTCTTCTTTTATATAGTTGCTCCTGGAGCTCATGTGTCACCTCATACTGAACATGTCTCATCACCTGGTTCATCCAGCTCCTCATCAACGATGGAAGGTGAGTGTATGAGGTGCATGACATTTAATGTGTACCTTTGTAGATGTTATGTTGCCATGCTAACTAAATGCCTTTCACATGGAATTAACTTCCCATCAGGTCTTGTCATAGAAAATGTAGTTTACAATGTCAACATGTATTGTGTGTGATATGAACTATCAGCTATGATTTGTGAGGTTACAACAACCTTTCATTCATTCTTCATTCACACTGAGTCCAAACATCATTGTTACTTCAAACTACATTTTAATTTGACACAACAGAAAAGTTATAACATGTTATGTGTTACAGTGTGAGAACAACTCTCATTATATTGACAAAAGAAGTTACATGGCAGTTCATAATGTCTTTATTTATTTATAGAACCTGATGTTCACAATGAAGGAAACATTCAATTAAGTCAGCATGAACATGTTTCCGCTCGACCAGTAACACAGCACTCAACTGCTCCTGCTCGTGACACATATTCAGCTATTGCAGCTTCTGAAGAAAGAATCGTGGTTGAAGAAAATCGACGCCACTCAGATATGATGTCAGTGCTTGAAAGGATGATATCACAGCAGGAAAGGATGATATCGCAGCAGGACAAGATGATATCACAGCAGGAAAGGACGATATCACAGCAGGACAACATGATATCACAGCAGGAAACTTCGATAGCACAAATTTCACAACTAGAAAGAATCTTCATCCAAGTTCCTAAACAAATACAAAATGTAAACAGGACATTACAAGCAATAGTTCATAATCTAAGACAAGCTAACCAGTTGAGAATGACTGCTAGAGAACAACTATTCCACTTTACCCCATCTGAGGATGGATCTTTACATGGTGAAAAATTTTCTCCACAGTCATCACTTCTTCATTCATTCCCCAGTTCGGGATGATACCGGTACAGTAGCTGCAAGTTCTGTGCAGGTCCCTGTCAACATGGAACCGCTTACATCTGGTCAAAATCAGCAACTGACACCTACAACTGAGACACGAAAAATATACTTAGGCAAACAATTATTAATAACCAGTTTTTGGAGCAACTTTAAAAAACCTAAACAGGAAACGGCTCCACCATCAGTCGTGCAATGTGTATCAACTCCTTCACCACTGCCACAACCCACACCCAGTGGCCCTGAACTGGCACAGCCCACAACCAGTGGTCCTGAACTGGCACAGGCCACAACCAGTGGCTCTGAACTGGCACAGCCCACACCCAGTGGCCCTGAACTGGCACAGCCCACAACCAGTGGCCCTGAACTGGCACAGCCCAACCAGTGGCCCGTGCAATGGCACAGGCCACACCGTGGCCCTGAACTGGCACAGGCCACAACCAGTGGCCCTGAACTGGCACAGCCCACACACCCAGTGTCCCTGAACTGGCACAGCCCACAACCAGTGGCCCTGAACTGGCACAGCCCACAACCAGTGGCTCTGAACTGGCACAGGCTGAGTACAAGTCGTACAGTGAAGTGCAAAGAGTTGGCAAACGGAAACGCTAACACAACAGGCAACAACACAGGCGTGACTAGATCTCAAAAGGAAAAAAAAATAAAAATAATTCAATCACTAAATCTGTAGTTGGTGCTTGGTGTTTAAAGCAGAAACTTAAAGAATACAGTATGTATGATTAAGTCCTGATGCTTCTAAACATTCAAGTATGTCCTTGTATACATGAAGGTTTAGAAATGTTCCGTGTGTGAATTAATGGTTAAATTAAAATATATTTAGAGGTTAATAATTGATTGATGGTACAACATTAACAGTGCCATGTTTCTATAAGCTGCCATTCACTTACCTGTTACATTGTATGTATGTGTGTGTGTTTAGGTAATGTAGATAGTAATGCATGCTAATATTATTGGAATCAAAAATTAATTAACATTCTATATACAACATACATTGTAAGATGTTTTCAGGAGTGTTACTCTGTAACACATTACTTACCTTCACCTTGGTCATTCATACTATCATAGATTCATTGTCTCATGTATGAGTAGTGTTACAATAACATCTGATAGGTGTATTAATATTTCTGATAGTGTGTATGGAGATATGTGAACAAACCATTGTGTGTGAGATATATAAATATATTATATAATATATATATTATAGATTTTATATATATATATATATATATATATCAAAGTGTAGTCAGAAACAGGCCTTGTGTTAATCACATATACATGTTAGGACACTTGTTTAAATGCTGTCAATATATTATGAAACACAAACTTCATACCTTGTATACACTTTCCCTATGCTATAACAAAGGCTACTTACACACATCAGTGGATTTAGATTAATAATCACATACATATGTAATTTAGTGGTTAACAGTACAGGCCTTCGTGGCTATAAAGAGGCGTTGTTTGCTGTTCATTAGTACTTATACACACCTTACTCTAATAGGCACTCAAACATACTCACCCATATGTTTATAAGTTTCATGACTTACTAACAATATAAACAAGGCTGTTTACATCTAAGGCTTTTAATCTATACATATATACACACTAGATCCACATATATATATATATATATTATATATATATATTATATAGATATTAAACACACACAAAAAAGACACAGAAATCCCAATGAAAGAACACTCAGATCACGAAAAAATATCATTTAAATGCAAAAGGTGTTATTAATCATGGACAGAAAAAACACATGCAACAAACTAAAAATAACATACATCTAAAAAACAATACCAGACGGGGAAAACACAGTCATCTCAAATCCCACAAAATTGCTAATTGTACCAAAAAAAAACACCAAACAGGATGCCCAGATGGCAGAAAAAAGGGGGCAGAGGAGGATGATCTATACACACACAGAGGGAATCAGAGGATCCCACTGGGTATGATGACCGGCCGGTCCTAAAATAGATCCTAAAGGGGGCCACAGGTATGACAATTCATGAATTGTAATGTACATATAGAAAAACCTGATATGCAGGCATGCATGAGAATCAGAAATGTCACATATAAATACAAAGTTGTACAAAGCAAATATGATATTGATCAAACAAATGGATACTCAAGTGAGGGCAGACATTGTCACCCAGACGGTAATCAAAGCACTGAAAATGTGTGCAAACATGTGCTCTCCCTCTAATTAGGCGTGACTAATAAGCTGCTCACACACAGGGATAAGAGAAAAGATCAAACCACACTCATATAGCAAGAATCGCACTAATACTGATTAAATAATCTACTAATGTGCAAACAAATGCTACATAAACCAGATAGTTCAAAATAAATAAACTAACTGGAGGCTAGGTGAGGAGGACATCACCACACGTATGTGGAAAAAATTGACATAGAAAAAACCCTGAATAGAACAGAGGACAGTCATGGGTATGCAAATAATAGCTTAGGGAAAATATCACCATGTGCGTGTCATGCGCCTCTGTTGTGGGTATTAATCAGTCCTCCATGATCTGGCCACAAAGAGGTTAAAGCAGGCAAACCACCATCGCCGAGCTGGATGAGCAAGATAGCTGCTGAGAGTGGAGAGAGAGGCTGTAAATCAGCCAAAAACGACTGTGTCCCACTTCTGGAAACTCCTACAGCTGTTTCACCACACGGGCTTCTTCCGGGAGTGTCATTGTATGTATGTGTGTGTGTGTTAGGTAATGTAGATAGTAATTGCATGCTAATATTATTGGCATCAAAAATGAATTAACTATCTATATCACAACATACATTGTCAAGATGTTTTCAGGAGTGTTCACTCTGTAACACATTACTTACCTTCACCTTGGTTCATACTTCATAATGTTGTCATGTCATCATGTATGAGTAGTGCTTACAATAACATCTGATAGTGTTTAATATTTCTGAAGTGTGTATGGATATATGTGAACAAACACATTGTGTGTGAGAATATATATATATATCTCAAAGTGTAGTCAGAAAACAGGCCTTGTGTTAATCACATATACATGTTAGGACACTTGTTTAAATGCTGTCAATTATATTATGAACACAATACTTCGGACACTTGTTTAAATGCTGTCAATTATATTATGAACACAATACTTCCCTAACCTGTATTACACTTTCCCTATGCTATAACAAAGGCCTACTTACACACATCAGTGGATTTAGATTAATAATCACATACATATGTAAGAGCCGCAACGACTGGCGCGTCAGCTGCTACACCTGCTGCAATAGCTACACCCTCAAGCCATGAAGACCAGATGCAAGATGCACATAACTATGATATGTCTCCAAACTTATATGGGCAATACCTATGTGGATGGGAAAACAACCAAGAACTGTACGTACCTCCGGACGTCTTGTTTGAAGACATTGCAGATCCATATGAGCGGCTCATGGAGATGTGTGTGTGATTCAGGATTCAACGTTGCCTCAAGCATGGATGAGACTGCTGTGGCTTTGTGGAGCGACCAGTTGCAGCCAAATAACTTTTGAATTCTACAACAATGGTAAATACAATAATCGTTATGCGTTTACTCAGTGTAAATGTCTATATTTGTAAGATCCACCATTTCATAGCTAAATGCGTGGATACAGCTTAACATTGCAGACACCCTTACATGTAGCGTGCACAAACACATTATTTCCTATAAGAATATAGTACATGACAAAGCATTAAGACACATTGTTGACGGACTCACAAAACCTACTCAAAACTCTTTTAAACTATAATTTCTACATGTTACACTAACTGTAACACACACACCTCATTGTTTAGCATGCAACATAGTAAAAAGTAAAGGGTCGGCCACATATGACGTGGGACACTTGTCATGATCCAAGGCGTCCTTAAAAAGGTTTACGGAAGCAAGGCCCGCCCTCAAATCACGTGCGCACGTCAAAGCGGATTTGCTGTGACCGTTGCTTATTGTTAGGGTCAGTGCAGTGTGTCACCGGTAGCGCAGGCGCATGCGCAATGGAACAGGGGCTGTGCAACGTGTGTGCGGAGAGGAAAGGCAGATGGAGAAAGACCCAGCCTGTGCACGGGCATTTGGATATCTTTTCTGCGGTCAGCTGAACTCCACGTATGGACAGGAAGAATCTGCCAGCTGGGAACCAGACAAGACAAGACACCCCATCCCTGAAAGGGACGTTCTGTGGAGTCTGGCTACATCTCCTCCCTATGCCAATAGTAATTGGCCGCTTGTGAGTTTTTAATCTCTTTTGTTTATATGTTAATAAATTGTATTACACTATTTTTTCCCCTTTTTTTCCTATTTCCTTGAGGAAGATACCAGGAGGCATCCCCTCACCCTCAACCCACCCCACCCCATATAGAGGAGAAGTCATCTAATCAAGATTAGACACCTGATGTGAGTGTGTCTCCTCCCACATTGAATGTTCACTATCTACCCCCCTGAATGAAGAAGTGAGTTATATATGATTATTGAGTTGTTTTCTCACTGTGGTTCCCCTCTCTCCCTTTTTTATTTCCTACGTTTTACACACCCTGGAGCCACAAGCAGAACAACGCGCCTGAGGACCCTTCCCCCTTTTTCTACTGTATATTTACACAGAGGCTGGTGAATCACCTCTGAGAGACTCGGGCAGCGGAACTGCATTGTGGAAAGGACTGAAGTTGCATATTGAACAGTAGGATATTCCTTTTGGCGCAACTTCTCTATTTTCATTAAAATTATATTAACAGCATTGTCATTGTGTTGAATGAAGTTAGAAAACTCGCAAATATAAATAATTTACATTTTATTTGGTATTCACTTTGAAACCCATGTGACATGTATGTCAAATCAACACCCATGTGTGACTTACACATACACATGTAACAATATTATAAAGAACATGAATATGCATTGATAGAATAACTAATCACATACATTGTAATGTAAATAATGTATAATACATTGTTGTCTTTACAGGCAACCATGCTTTGAGTGTCAAAATGTCTCATGTGCATCCGTGGATGTTATCCTCCATAATATAAATTTAAACACGGTTTATCCCCTTCTCTCCACCCACCCCTATATTACAGGAATGGATTGAGTAAAGTTTGGTACATTAATTGTAATGTTATGTCCCTAATGGTTTTCTTCAACAATTCACATTAACCACCAAGTGTAGAAAAAACCACTTACACTATACTTAAAACACATATTTCTATAGTCACATTTATTTATGTCCGTTGTGTTTACACATCCTGTAACTATACCTTGATAGATGTTGTGACATCTTATGACACATGTGAGTTGAAATACATACCATGAGCAGTCATTGACATGATTTACCTTGAAAAAGAAAAGATGAATGAATATAAAACATTAGCATGACATGTTCATGAAAGGAAGCAACACAACAAAGTGTCTATTTATTGTTAGATATGAAACACCATGTAGATTTAGTTAAATATAATATGAAAAACACAGTGCTGTACACATCATTGTGATGCATATGTCACACAGCGAAAAAAACATTGTCTGTACCCATACTGCAGTAACTAATGAGTATGGACATAGTAGGTGTATTGTGTATGCATAATCAAAAGGAGCATGTACATAAAATATTAATGCATCATTGTTGCAGATACTCACAACAAGTTACAATTATAAGAATGATAATAGAACGTGTGGATGAATGACATACCGGTGCCACATGCATTTGTCCATACAGCAGAGAAGATAAAGAAGTGCGACCCATATTCATCTGTTTCCTAAGTGAATGGTATTTTGAGAAATGTACAGGTATTTATCATAAAAAAGAATGAATATATGTATGTAGTACTATGAACATATATGTATTTGCTTACATGAAAAATATGTGTTTATGACATTGAGACGTGACTGAACACCACTGGCTGTTTGCTCTGTGTCAGCTGGTAAATTGACGGGATGCTCCTCCTCCAAACCCTGACTTATGTCTGTTTGCACATTATTTCTGAGTGCCACATTGTGCAAAATGCAACAAGCAATGATAATATCAGACACTTTAGCAGGATTATATTGAAGTGCCCCACCAGTTCTATCGAGACACCTAAATCTTGTCTTGAGAAGGCCAAATGTCCTCTCTATAACGGATCGCGTCGATATATGGGCAACTTTGTACCTCTCCTCTGCTTCATTTTGCGGGTATGGCACCGGGGTCAACAGCCACGGCCTAATTCCGTATCCTGAGTCACCTATAATCCATGGTGCACACATATGAAACAATTAGTGCTAACATTATAACATAAAACAATTCCTATAAAAGCAAGAGTTTTGTGTTACCACATCATTATATGTACTCACCCACCAGCCAACCAGGTCCAAAATAGCCTTCTTCGAAAGCATGGAAGACTGATGAGTTTCTCAGGATAGAGGAATCGTGACTGGAACCAGGAAATTTGGCTAGCACATGCATAATCTTCATCGTGGCATCGCATACCACCTGTACATTCAGGGAATGGTAGTGTTTACGGTTGCGGTAAACATGCTCACCCTGACTAGGCGGGATCAAAGCAACATGGGTGCAATCGATTGCACCCATCACACATGGTATCCCGGCTATGGCATAAAAGCCATTCCTGACTTCCAGCCACTCTGTGTGCTCTGTAGGAAAATGAATATAATTCCTAGTGCGTCTATTGAGTGCACATAGAAACTGGGTAAAAGCCCGCGAGAATGTAGATTGCGAGACCCCGCCCACTATGCCCACTGTTGTCTGGAATGACACGGAAACAAGATAATGTAATGAGCACAGCATTTTAACAAGCCCAGGGACTGCACGACCTCTGGCTGTCACAAAATCTAAATCTCCCTGTATCTCTTCATAAAGAGATAAGATTGCTGCTGAACTCAAATGATAGCGACTTACTATCTCCTCCTCGCTCATCCCATCTAACAGGGTTCTCTCCCTGTACAAACGAGGACGAGCCACAACTTCTCTCCACTCTCTCCTCCTCTCATCTCCTTGCCCTCTCCCTCTCACTCTCACTCTCCCTCTCCCTCTCCTGTCCGTGTGCCTGTCCCTGTCACTGTCCCTGCCACTGTCCCTTGCTCTGTCCCTAGGTTGGCCTATGACATCCTCTCCATCATCAAGGATCTCGTTCACTAGAATGTTCCTCCGTCTCCTAAACAATCGCATCATTTTGAGGTTTGTAGCTGTGAATGAGCAGGTAATTGCCCTCCTTTAAATACCTATGTGATGATGTCAGGTGAGATGCTAAAGTGCAAGTTTTTACATTAACATATCCAAGTAGTTGAGTCCCAACCTGTATCCATTTGATCTAACAAGTATTATTTATCTTTATTCAGCAGCCAATCCTGATATTTCAGAATGATGTAAAGTTAAGCTTTGTTGAAGCATTTATTGTAAATTATAGGCTAAAGCAGTAAAATTCAGGGCATTATTGAAAACCCTGCTCTCTGATTGGTTAAAATTCCGGGCTTTATCCACAGTAATGCCCTGAAAAAAGCAGTTTGCAAAGTGCAGTTTTCAATCTGTTTATTTCTAGCCAATCAGCTTTCAGAACAGCTGAGACAGGGCAGGGGATTGGTTTGAATTAAGTAAAAGCTCTGAGACATGGCAGGGGATTGGTCAAAAAGTATCAGCCACGGTTTGACTCCTCCCCCTCCCGGGCTGACTGAGATTTTCTGAGCAGATTCAGTTGAATTGGAGGGGAGGGGAGGAGAGAGAGACTGCAAAGAAGTAAGTGTGTTGTGTATAGAGGTGCAGTGTTGTTTGTGTGTTGTGCTGTTGTATGTGTAGCAGCAGATTGTGTGAGTGTAGAGCTGGTGTGTGTGTGTGTGTGTGTGTGTGTGTGTGTGTGTGTGTGTGTGTGTGTGTGTGTGTGTGTGTGTGTGTGGTGTGTTATATAGACTACTGTGTGTGTGTGTGTGTGTGTATGTGTTGTGTATGTGTGTGTGTGTGTGTGTCAGTAGCAGTGTTTGGGTGTTAGCATGTGTGTGTAGCAGCAGAGTTTGTGTGTGTGTGGCTAGAGCGCTGTGTGTTGGTAAGCTGCTGTGTGTGTAACTGCTGCTGTGTGTGTAGAGGTGCTGTGTGTATTGTAGAGGAGGTGCTGGTTGTGTGTCTAAGCTCCAGTTTGTGTGTATTGTGTGGAGAGGCACTGTGTGTTGTGTGTGTGTGTGTGTGTGTGTGTGTGTGTTTGTGTGTGTGTGTTTGTTGTGGGTGTGTGTGTGTTGTGTGTGTGTGTGTGTTGTGGTGTGTGTGTGTGGTGTGGTGTAGCAGCAGAGTTTGTGTGTGTGTGTGTGTGTAGAGCTGCGGTGTGTGTAGAGCTGCTGTGTGTAGAGCTGCTTTGCTGTGTGTGTAAGTGGTCTGTGTAGATGTAGAGGAGGTGCTGTGTTGTGTGTCTAGAGCTCAGTGTGTGTGTGTGTGTGTATAGCCATGTGTGTGTGTGTGTGTGTGTGTGTTGTGTGTGTGTGTGTGTGGTGTGTGTGTGTGTGTGTTTTGTGTGTGGTGTGTTGTGTGTGTGTGTGTGTTGTGTGTGTGTGTTTTTTTTTTTGTTGGGTACAGCACAGAGGAGGCGGCAGTGTGTGGATATAGATATCTGCAGTGTAAGAGTTCAGAGGTGGTTTCATGTATTTACCATTTTATTTTAATTAAAAAATCTATTTAACTATACAAAAATGTCTATTATTTATGAAATAAGCCTACATTTAGCCTATAATAGTAATAATCCCCTCAGAACAGGGCATTACTGGCCAATAATGCCGTGGCTAGGTTAAAGTCCCTCGGCTTCGCCTCGGGCCTTCAACTCTTCCAGCCAGGGCATTATTGGCCAGTAATGCCCTGTTCTTCAGGGATTATTACTTAAGTATTTGTGGAATGTGTAATGCATGTACCACTTCTGATCGCAACACTCAGTCATCTAATTAGGATACAAGCATGAGATTGACGTGGAAAAAGTTAATTGCAACATGTGTAATTTGCAATGTTATTGTCACATGTTCACATCAATTAATGATACTGTGCATATTCATACATTTCTGGCATCAGGATAGTTGCTGCTGATTCAGTTTGAAACGTGTAAGAATGAGTAACTATTGTAGATGTGTGTATAAGTTAGCATGAAGTGCTTGTAATGCATGGTGTCCAATGTAAACATGCAATGTGATTGAGTGTCCAATTGCGGTCGTCATCAAAAAAGGGAGGACACAAAGTACATGTAAACATGCAAAGAAACAGCTACATTAACGTTTGATCATGCGTTACACATTGAAAGCATTGTGTCATGTATAGCAACATTACTATACGCTGCATGTGTTATATGTGTGAAATGTGTAACATCATATAATAAATTGAAGCACAGTTAAGTAACATGTTGGATATGATGTGACCTGTTCCTTTAAGAGTTGAGTATAGGATTTTTCCTATACACATCATAACATGATGAGTAATATGACACGCAAATGATGATAACATCTAAAAGTACAATGTTATGCAAATAATAAACTTAAGGGGTGACACGATGAAATGAATGCCCTCCACAGTGTAATGCTAAGCACATTTGTATTGTGACCAATAAAACGTTAACACTAGTATAATGTTATACGTCCCCGCTCCATTGACTCCACTGATGTAGAGTTGAGTTTTTTTTTCTAAGTGCCGTTCCGGCAACCTTGCCGATCATTCTCCCCTCCAACTTGCCAACTTTAGTTGGCGGGACGAATTCCCGATGAAATCTCCATTTTTGAGTGCCGATCAGCAACGATAAGCTGATCTGGGCTACTTGAATACAGCCGAAGAAAAAAACTGGCGATAGATGCCGAAAAGAGGCTTTTCGGCAGGCAAATGCCGATAACTTGTTTTCGCCAATAAAAATTGCCGATTTTGAACACTTATCGGCGCTTACTGAATCTGAAACCCAAATTTGGCGGGAAAATGCCGGTAAAAGCCTTATCGGCGCTTACTGCATGAGGCCCTTGGTGTGCTTTGAAAAGGGGGCTGAGTTAAGCTATCTGGCCATACTATATTGAGCATATACCCTGTGGCTACAGAATAGTAAAACAGAGACCGTGTACTTTGGAGCCAGCACACAGAAGCTTCTACTCACAGACTTTATGCTAAAGATACAGAGCAGCCTCTACAGCTACACAGAAAAGCAAGCAGCTTTACACAGCTAAACAGAGCAGCAGGCTCTATACCACAGAGCACAGACTTTGCACAGCAAAAACAAGCAGCAGTTTTAGCAGCAGCAGCACAAAAGGCAGCAGCACTGCCAGCAGACCAGTGCATTATATACAAAACTTTTACTGCCTTTTCTGTTTGAGTCCACCCTCTGCACAGCTACACAGTGAGGAGCTACCATCACATCTTTGATGTGCCACATTCCCACGACTAGTGCCACCAAGGGCCATGCCACCGGGCACTTGCTAGGACACGGGTCAGAGCCACCGGACACCTGTAAGTACAGCTACCCCTACGCTAACGCTGCAGGACACCGACAGGCACTATCTGAGACAGTCGCCCATTGCTGACGCAGGTAACAGACCGCACGCCACACGCACTGGCTAAAGGCCTACATACACCTACAGCATGGCAGAACTCAGACCCTCAATAGAATAATAATAAATTGCTGCACACTATTATAATCAGAAAAAAGGGGATACAACTACCGGTGCTCCTGGTTCAGGATTCTCTGTATCAATCTAGGGTATAACGAAGGGAAGAAAATCAGGGCTCCACGGATTTGCTCAATAAACTAATTTATTGCTGTAGACAGACGTTCACAGAGGTACACAATTGGAGTCGTTATAATATGAAATTATAATAGGCTTTATTGTGCCTTTTCCTTTTCATCAGGAAATTATCCAAACACAGGGGGGGGAACAAAACTTCTATTCACTTGGGAGTATTTCTAGTGAAATCCTTGCAATTAGTTCACATCTCCATTAGTTAAGCATTTCTCCCATCCCAAACACATAGCATGAAAATAAGCAGATATAAGCAGTCTCTTAATAATGAAAGTCTTATCTGTTTATCAGCTGTAGAGTAAGCTTCTCTGCTCTCCTGGAACCGCACCCGTGCGTGCACAGAAAAATACCAGCATCCAGGTTTAGAAGTCTTATTGGGTGTCTTGCAATCAGCTCTGCTGTGTGGCTGGCAGAACTCAAGACATTGTGGTGTCTCCAAAGGTCAGCCCTCAGTCAGAGCTAAGGAGTCAGTCACTTCCTGTCTCAAAGGCAGGCTTTTTGTAAACAATCTAATCATGCAGGTGGTGTTTAGTAATTAACTACCACACTGCTAGATTAAAGGAACATTACTGAACAGGGATAAGTCCCCTGTTACAATTGCCCTTTTGCAATTTTTGTTACATTGCTTATAATTCTGAAAAAGCTTTCTGCTTTGGAGACAGACCTGTGTGGCCGAAACGTTAAGTCTATTGGCAATAAATTAGTTTATTGAGCAAATCCGTGGAGCCCTGATTTTCTTCCCTTCGTTAGAACTCAGACCCTCACCAGACAGCACTCAAGAGAGTGATAACTCAGACACTGAGACCGCTACACAACTGCAACAGGCGCAGGAAGGCGCAAGGCCTAAGCAGACAGTCACACTGACACAAAAAGCCTGTGAAAAATATGAAGCTGACATTGAAGCGCACCGCACCGAGTTAGAGAAGGCCTGGGGAAATACTGAACTAGAAATGTGCAATGCCACGAACATTACCGATCAAGAAAGGCAGATTAAGCAAGCTATTACTCAGATTAAGTCATGCCACAGACGTTACTTAGCGCTGTCACAAGCATATTTCACCTATCTGACAAGGACTAACACGGGAGATAGCCTGAGGGAACACGACCTGCAAAAAGCGATTGACCTAGAACGTGACGGCATCGTGCAGAGCGTCATCACGGACACCCAAAGTGAGAGAAAGGAGCTCTTCCTGGAGACTGCATCCCAGCGCTCGAGCGCATCAAGGCATTCGTCAAGGTCAGCTAAATCAGTGCAATCCAATGTGTCTAGCGCAAGCGCTACCAAGGCACGAGCCACCGCAGAGGCCGCACAGGCCAGGGCCGCATACGCTCAGAAAGAGGCAGCCATGAAACTAGAAAGGGCCCGCATAGAAGAGGAGGAGCAGGCAGCCACTGCCACTGCCGCTGCAGACACTACCGCCGTCGCCGCTGCGCATAAAAAGAAAGAGGTGGACATGAACCTAGAGGCCCTAAATCAAGAGAGGGAAGCTGTCGCCATCATAGCCCAAGCTGAAGTCTTAGAGGCAGCTGCGAGACAGGATGGCGGGGAGCAACCGTACAGTCTCAGAGGATCCAGTCCAACGCACTGAGGGCTATGTGAGGAGCCACTTCAGCGCAAACACCAGCGCACCATCTCAACAGGACGAGGGTGACATAACAGATGCTGAAGACTTGCTAGGCATACATGGAGAAGATGCTGTTCCTTCAAGGGTATACGCAACCTGGGATAGCCACAGCCGCAACAGTGATCCACACGCCACCACGCATACGGATGCACTACAACAGGCTCGCAATCCAGGTACGCCCATGCAGAGAAACACAGCTCCTCACACTAACCAGCAGTCAGCAAACACCCATACCAAGGAAGAGGAGGCCATAAGGCCTCTCCCAGAAACCACATCAGAACCAGACCAACACACCGATGCATCAGGCCTGATAGACATGGGCAAGTACATGATCCGACGTGACATGGTGCAAACAGGACTAACCAACTTCGACGTCCGCCCTGAGAACTACCGAATATGGAAGTTCACATTCAAGGCTGCTATTAAGAGTCTGGGCTTCTCTGCAAGGGAAGAACTCAGCCTACTAACTAAATGGCTGGGAAAGATTCCATAGAGCATGCAAAAAGGCTCAGGGCAGCAAACATGAACCACCCCCAAGTGGGTCTTGACTTAGTATGAGAAAGGCTAGAAGAGTACTATGGTAGCCCCGAAGCAGTCGAAGACGCACTCTTCAAAAGAGTTGACAAGTTTCCTAGAGTCACAGCCAAGGACTACTCAGTGACAAGAACTTGGAGATCTGCTGCAGGAGCTGGAGTCTGCTAGAACAGAACAATCCCTAACAGGTCTCAACGTCCTAGACTCAGCTTGCTGAGTAAGACCTATCCTGGAGAAGCTTCCCTACAACCTCCAAGAAAGATGGACTTCACAAGGCTCCAAATATAAAAGGGAAAAGCAAGTCGCTTTCCCTCCTTTCTCATTATTCTTGAGCTTCATTCGTGAAGCAGCAACGACAAGAAACGATCCCAGTTTCATCTTAGGTGCGTATACCACACACAGTGCAAGCTATCTGAAGACTGAAAGGCCAGCGGTGAGATACAGTAATGCTAGAACACCTATCTCGGTCCACAGAACGGACGTGTCCCCCACGACCCAAACGAGTCCAGACCACTTGATCGCTGGAAACAAGAAACCAAGGGACCCAAACAAGGAATGTTCCGTACACAAGAAACCACACCCACTTAACAGGTGCTTTGGGTTCAGGATGAAGTCCATAGAGGAACACAAGTAGTTACTCAGAGAGTTCGGAGTTTGCTTCAGGTGCTGCGATTCCACAACCCATCTAGCCAAAGACTGTAAAGAAGCCATCAAATGTGCAGTGTGCAAAAATGACAAGCAAGTACCATCTCTACATCCAGAGACGCTGACACTCCACCAACTCAACAACCCATCCTCCATAGTGGAGCATGGCGGGGAGGAAGGAGAGCCAACATCTGTCACGTCTCAGTGCACCGAGGTTTGCGGAAAAGGATGTGACAAAAGGTCCTGCTCCAAAATATGCCTTTTCGCAGTACACCCCCAGGGACAACCTGAGAGGGCTATTAGGACGTATGCAATCATTGATGACTAAAACAACAGGTAATTGGCGAAAACAGAATTCTTCAGCTTGTTCAACACACAAGACAATGCCTCACCCTACAAACTCAGAACCTGTGCAGGGTTAACTGAGACAACAGGGAGAAGAGCAAATGGCTACACCATATGTTCAGTGGACAACAGAGTGAAGATAGCTCTCCCCACACTCATCGAGTGCAAT
>WSYH01003243.1:0-22605 GCA_036426205.1 Ascaphus truei
TTATTTATTTATTTATATTCATTTATTTATTTTTTGAGATATAGGTGGTTGTTTAGGGCTTACGGGTGGGTAGCGGGAGGCCTTAACCCCTTCATGATCGTAGCGGTATTAACTGCTACAGTCGTGAAGGGGTTAAGTGCACCCGCAACCCCCCCCGCAAGCCCTAAACAAACAACAAGGGCCAAATACCCCTTAACCCACCCCCGCTACCCACAATAAAGCTGGCACGGTGGGTTAACCCCTTCATTGCCTTAGCGGTTAGCCGCTAAGGTAAATAAGTGGGCTGTACATGCATTTTTCCTGCCTCGGATGCATGCCGGGGGGCTCCGGTGCGGGTTTCAGCTCCGGACCCCCCCGGCATCAATCACAGACAGGAAAAATGCCTGATTTTTTCTAAGTGTCGCCCTTGCCGATGCTTCTCCTCCACCAACTTGCCAACTTTAGTTGGCGGGCTGGATTGCCGAAAAACTCTCCATTCTGGAGTGCACCGAAAAGCTGATCGGGGCTACCTGAATTCAGCCGAGTTCAAAAAGTGCCGATAAGTGGCTTATCAGCATCCGGCTGCCGATAAGTTTTTATCGGCAACAAAAATTGCCGATAATTCCCACTTATCGGTGCTTACTGAATCGGGAGGGCAAATTTGCCGAAAAAATGGCGATAAACGGCTTATCGGCGCTTACTGCATGAGGCCCATAGTGTTCAAAGTCCTCTTCTTTACTAGAATTGGTCGATTCTTCTGCTGCACACTGTGCTGCATTATCTGAGCAGTGTCCACAATGTCATATCTTGCACCGTTGACTTTTAGATTTGTGAATAACAGTCTTTCATCTGGTGTCGTTTAGATAGTCAACTCCCCAAAGTCTTTGATTGTGGGTGCAACGTGTCTTTAGGCTGCTTGTCTTCCCAGGAAGGATATATGTCCCATTTTCCATAAAAGTTTTTAGCTGTCAGTATACAAACTCTTGTGCTCTTCACAGGTATCTTGGCAGGGGAGGGCCCCAGCCATTCCCAACACAATGCCCACAATAACAATAACAATAAAGAGGTCAAATCTAGAATACACCAGGCCAACACTTTTATTTGTATTAAAACCTTTACAAATAAATAATATTGAGGGGCGCCTGCCAGTTTGACCTGATAAAATGTCTAAAGCCCAACAGCAGTTAGTCCTGGGTAGAGCCTGAGTAATCTCAGGATGGACTGGCTGGGACTCGGGGTCAGTTCATCCTGCAAGGAGGCCCAGTAAAGTGTTTGAAAGCAGAAATGATTACAATGACCCAAGGGGTAACAATCCCAGAGAGAGAGAGCTGAGACAGTTGATTGGAGCTTGGCCAAGAACAGGCCTGCTTCGATTACACTCATAGTTAATAAGAGCTCCAACATAGTGATGGCACCAACACACAGGCCCCTCATAGCATGGGGTCACGGGGACTTGGGAGAGGCATTTGTTCATGACTGTGCAACGTTTATAAACACAGTAATAGTATGTGTATGATCCTCTGATTGAGGATCATGGTTATGTCTGCATATCTGTGATAATAAGAGGTATATATTGTAATATGCTCAGGGAGAAGGTGTTTGAAGGGAGGTATGTACAGTAGGACCCAGCACCTTCCTGGGCGTATACCCTTTTCCTCACATAAGACCTATTTAACGACCTGCAGTTTAAAAGGCAGCACAGATACCTTCCTGTGCTGCTGCTGTGCTGAGAGGAGAGCACACACACTGACAGCCCAGTGAGAGACTGCAGAGGGACCTGCGGTCCTGAGTGGGGAAAGAGGTTAGTTCTCCCACTTTAGTAAGTGACTAAGCTGTATTAGGCCTCGTCCATGGTTGTTGCTTGGGAAATGTAAAATTTCCCCGCTTGCCGGAGCGCAGGGCCGGTCACGTGAGCTGTTCGCCCAATGAGGGCGAACCAGCTCCGTGACGTCACTGGCCCGCCCCCGGCCCTCCCCTGGTGGCGCGCAGGGAAAGCACCCGCAAGGCCAGGGAAAGCACCCGCTTTCCCTGAGCCTCAGCGCGCCTCAGCACGCCAGCGGGAAGCTTGGCCGAGGCCTTAGTCAGATCTCCAAAGTGGAGTTAGGTCTTTTTGTTTGTTTTGTAGCCTGATTTGACCCTGTAAATAAACCCTGTTCAATGAACTCTAAAGCCTTTAATATGAGACAAAAGACCCTGCAGCGTGACTGAGACATCACAATATAAATACGTTTGTTATTCAAGGCCTGTTGTCTGACCTTTGGGCCACGTGCCCAGTAAGTGGGATAACACTGTAATAACGGGGAGTAGGAGAGGTTCCCACCTGAGTGTGTAGAAGTTAGTCTAAGAGAAAATAATAGAGGGGTTACAGATGCTTTAACCATCCCACTGTGGATACCCCGTTTGGATGCCTTCTTTATCCATCTCCTGTCGTGCAGTAGTCCCACTCCAGGTACAAGCAAGCGTGTTTATTTAACCTTTTGAGTGCCAGGGAGGCTGTGGCAGCACCAGTACTTCGCAATCCCGTGTCCGCACCTCATCAGCAATCATGTGACTGCAGCATCACTAATGATGCTCTAGCAGAGGAGGCATGCTATTGGTCTGCTCCTCAGCTGTCCAGATTGCGTTCATGGGACCCCTGGAGTGCCAGACCCCATGAGGTGGAATCTACGTCAAGGGGCACCCCAATCCTTTGAATAAAGTGCAGTATGAGTAGAGATTGCACTTCTCTCTTCTCTCACTGAAAGTTAGGCTGCCCCCTGCTGGTTCATTGTATACGCCAGATCATAATGCAAAAGTCGTGATTATAGTGCAGGCGCGCAATGGAGCGCAAGGAGTCGCGCGCCTGTCGCCCGAGCGATCCATGAACTCTGATGGGGAGGCGATGGTGAGGCGTGTCATTGACATCACCAGGCTGGTTCGCCCTCATTGGCTGAACCGCTCACGTGACGCGGCCGCCGCGCGAAAAAAACGAAATAATTTCTTTCCCAAAATTCTGCCGTGTGGTCGCTCTTCCTCGCGCGCTATCACACACACTATGGCTGGCCTGGTAGAGATACTGTATTTTGTTCACGCACGTCCCCGCACGTACTATAAACGCAGCCTAACACGGGAACACCATCTACAGCATACAGCAACCTGAAAGAATGCCAGAGTGATACAGAACAGTACTGTACTCCTCACTCTCTGTGGATTGGCTAGTCCAAGAGAGGCTAACTCCATTCTCAAGGGCCACCAACAGGTCAGGTTTTCAGGATATCCCAGCTTCAGCATAGGTGGCTCAATCGACTGAGCCTCTGATTGAACACCTGTGCTGATGCAGGGACTGATTGAGCCACCTGTGCTGAAGCAGGGACTGATTGAGCCAGCTGTGCTGAAGCAGGGATATCCTTAAAACCTGACCTTTTGGTGACCCTAGATGACTGGACTTGGCCACTCCCTGGGCTAGTCACAAATATATAACGGATTATCATTACATTTAAAGCATTGGGCAATGCCGTCTCTCACCGCCTTTCCCCTTTGCATCTTCCCAAAGCAGGCCAGGAGCTTAAGGTTAGAATTCCATGAAAAGAAGACTGCGCGCGAGCTGAGAGGGAAACCTGATGTTAAAAAATAATGTGCAAAAAAATCTGACATCTAACTCAGCATTTCAGCCTGACATTACTTAGTCCTCTGGAGCCTCAGCCTGCAGGCAGCGGAGGGAAAGTGAATGCTCCCTCCTCTTTCCTGAATCCCTCGTTAACACTTCTTAATTAGCTACTATATGTCCTTCTTTGCTAATGGATTTTTATGAGCACCGGGAAGCTGCATGAATCTGGGGGACTGACGGTCACTGCTTTGACTGTGAAGGGTAGTACAGTGTGGACGAAGTTATGCCCATGGACCAGGTGCTCCGATTGGCATTGCACAGTTCACAACACTTTACTGAATGTACAGTTAGGCTGGACAGGAATTCATTATCTGCATTCTTATATAGGGTGTGCGGGGCAAAACGCCGTTATTTCATATAGTTATTTTCTCCCAATGGGACTAAAAAGCGCGTCACAATCACAGTACAGTGCGCAGTGCGCCGCACAGAGGATTGTTACAGACACAGGGGCCGTTGCTAGTAGCCTTCATAAGCCACTTAGAGGCTTTTTAGCTGTTATCGGCCAAAAATAGCTACAGCGATTCAGAAAGCCTCGATAAGTGGGCGGAAAAAGGGTTAATCGCCATTTTTGGCTCTCGTCCAAAACACATTGGGGGATTGTGGGTGGAGTTAACCCCTTTATTACCTTAGAGGTTAATACCGCTAAGGTAATGAAGGAGTTAACCCCACTTGCTAGCCACCCGGTAGGTATAAACACCCAGCAAGGGCCAAATGCCAACTTCACCCATCCTCGCTACCCACAATAAACATTAACAAACACAACAACCCTACTACCCACCTTCTCTACCCTCAACAACCCCGCCCCCAAAACACATACAGTACAGTGATGGGCAAAATTACTATTATCCAGATATGGATAATTTCTCATTTGCCCATTCTAAATCAAACATTAGCCAGCCAGCATAAATAAGGTAAATAAAACTTCTACTTACCCCTGCCATGATGAAGGGAGTCCTCATCACCATGCTCCAGGTTCTTGTCCTCCGTTGGCAGCAAGAGTAAAAGAAAAAATATAATCCAATGGCCCATAACCGCTTAATCACTTTAGCGGTTAATAACCGCTATAGTAATTAAGGGATTAACCCACCCTCCCCCGCTACCCACCCGGGAGGCTTAACTACCTACCCTGGGGCCACTATACCCACCCTCTACTAAATGATTGGCACAGTTGTACATCATACCCATATAATATGGGCATGATAAGCCACTATAGCAGTCAATGGCCAACCTAGAAAAAAAATCATCAAGCACAACAATACACAACAATTAAATAAATAAACACCTAAAAGAATAAAAATAATTATTATGTATACCAAAATACTAGAATACAATTAAATAAACACCTAACCAAAACAACAATTCAAGAAAGAAAACCGTTAACCAATCTTAAAACGTAATAAAAACAAGCCATCCAAATACCAAATAATTTTGTGAAAACAATAAACAGAAATACTGTAGAAAAAATAACAATCAATTGAAAACAAGCATTTGCCAAAAAATGCATTGCCTGTCACTGTATTTATCTGTACCCTAATGGGGCACAGGATTAATACATTAGCAGTCAATGGGCAATGAAAAACATAAACATAAGTACAATCAAAAAACCTGAAAAAAGACAATTACATACATTCAATATTTGTCTTACCTTTAGAAGTCTTCACCCTCTGAATCCCGGCATATCAGGAACCATAAAGCCCATAGAAGGTCTAAAGTGAATTTAAATGATTTTGTTAGGGTCTCCCAGACATCCTGCTCCTAGCCATAGTTCCTTCTTTGTCCACCGGGTGTGCTGCTGCATTCTGTCTGCTCTGGGGTTCCTCTGTCTGTGTCTTCTTGTTGCTCCTGTCTCTGTCCTTATACTGTAGTTCCTTCTTCCTGTTCTGTTCCTTTGCATTTGTTTTATGTGTCAGACTCCTATGCCCATGAGTCTGCCTCTGATCTGTTGCTGTACCAGTCCTGTTTCGGTCTCACACTCAATGCGTTTCGCTAGGGTAGCTTCATCAGGAGTGTCATAATGGGAGGTACTATAAGGGGTGGTCAAATATACCTGTCCTAATCTAATTATAACTACTGCCAGGTGAAGGGAGGTGTGACAGTGGGACTTAAAAGAAAAACTAAAAACTAAATCATGGGAAAGGGAGTGGCTCAGTGAGTAAAGACACTGACTGGCACTGAGAGTTTGAAGCAGGGGAGCAAGTCACTTTATCTCCCTGTGCCTCAGGTACCAAAAACATAGATTCACGGGCAGGGACTTGTGCCTGCAAAATGTCTCTGTAAAGCGCTACGTAAAACTAGCAGCGCTATACAAGAACATGCTATTATTATTATTATTATTATTAAATTATACAACATACACAATGTTTAAACATATAACATAAAATCCTTAATACAATCTAGACATCCTACACGCTACAGGATCATATAATTAAACCCAATATAAATAAGATTGCAATAATATAACTCATATATGGAAGTATAAGAAACACAGCTAAAAAGACCCTAAATGTATAGCTAGATCATACATATTGAACACAACGTACAAATATAGCCTATTTAAAATAGCTAAAACAGTAATGTAGTAAGAGGGCAGAACCAAGATAAAAGAATCAAACCATTAAAATCATGTAAATATGCAGCTACATCACGGCAGAGGTAAGTAATACTTTTATTTATTTAGGCTGTACACTGATTGCCAATGTGGCTATCTAGGCCCCCATTGAGGGCCTAGGTAGCCACAGTGACAATCAATGGATTTAATGGCTTCATATTGATTTATTGATTTATTTTATTATTTAATGTAATGTATATTTTATTTCATGTATTTTGTTCAAACGGACAAAAAAGATTTGGCTAATAGAACTATTGTTCATTACTGTGGGGAGTGGGTACTGTTGTTGGGGTTAGGGGATGGGTGATGGGGTAGTTGCCCTGGGGTGCGTGGTTAGGGGTTAACCCCTTTGTTACTGTAGCAGTTTCTACTGACCAATGGGGGTAGGTACTGTAGGGTAGTTGTAGGCAAATATTAACCTCTATGTAGCCCTTTCTGTTAATCTAATCATGGAACCCATGACTAGTTGACTGGTGAGCTACTAAGGGGTTAATATGTACTGTATTTTATCATCTATTTTAGGTTGGTTTAGCTCATCTTGCCTATGGATTTTGGCCATTATATACTGTACATAAAAAATATAAGGTTAACGCCAGCCTGGATTAGAGGATAAAATATTTCCAATCTTTCTGGAATGAACCGTGATGAACAACAGTTAAAAGCAAAAAATGTGGCATTTGACCTCTTTTAACGGGTCCGATATTTTTTAAGGATCCAATCAAAAGTGTGTTATTGTTGTCGATGCAACATTGATGTATTGCACTATAAAAATAAAAAATAAATGGTGATAATACCGTATATTTAGATTACCGCAGCTTGATGTAATTGGGCTTTTCTTTGAGTTTATGTTTCGGGTTCTTAGAAAATGATGGCAAAAACTCAAAATATTCAGGAATATTACCAAAAAAAACATCAGAGAATGAAACATGTTAACCCAACTGGCACTGACTGGCTAGTATACCAGCACAGTGTAGAGAGGTCAGATGTGCTATCTGTATGCCAACCAATATGCCCAACACCAGTGGCATGTGACAGTGTTAAACCAACTGCCACTGTTAGGATAATATACTAGCACAGATTAGAGAAAGGTCAGCTGGTGCCATTCTATCTGTATGCCAACCAATATACCCCCAACCCAATGTACAGTAGCGGTATTAAACCTTCTGATAAATATTGGCTAGTAAAATAGCAGAGAATAGATGGTGTTAGCTGTATGCCAACCACTTTAACAAAAATTGATGTAATGTAAAAGTGTTAAAACAACTGGAAATGATTCGCTGTGAGTGGAAATGAGTGTGCTAGGCTAGCAGAGAATAGGGAAAGTTCAAATGGTGCTATCGGTATGCCAACACCGGTGTAATGTAACTGTGTTAAACCAACTGCCACTGGCTATTATACTTGCAGGAAGTGGTCAGATGGTACTTGGTGCTTTTTATATGGGGCATTATTAATATCATTAAATTATATCTATATTTAATATATTATGTAGAGTATATCTATATTAGTACAGAAGAGATTAGTGACTGAGTAACTGTTGTGTCTCTCTCTTTGTCACGAGGAGACTCCTGGAACAGGTAGGGACCTTGGTGACCAGAACAGCAGGGGAGGCAAGGATTGTTGGGGTTACAGGCTGAGGTCAGAGGCAATCAACAGGAAGCGTGGTTGGGGTCACAAGCAGAGGTCGGAGGCAGGTGGCAGGTAGCGTGGTTGGGGTCACAAGCAGGATTCGGAAACAGGAAGACAGGAGCAGAACAGGGGAGCAGGAACTGAGACTATGGAGCAGGGACTGAGACCAGGGAGCAGGGAACAAACAGGGAAAAGCCAGATTACCAGCAAGGGCCTTTAATAATGTACAGGACTCAACACGGAACAGGAACAGAAGCAGAGGCATGATCATAAGGAGTCTAACACAAAACAAAGGCAAGGGAGGAACAGGAAACAGGAACTATAAGGACAGGAGCAACAAGGAGACAGATAAACAGAGGAACCCCAGAGCAGACCAAAAACAGCAGCACACCCGATGGACAGTGAAAGGAACTGGGAGAAAGGGAGATCTAGGGAAATATATCAGGGCTATTTCCTGACACTCTCTGTCCCTCTACAGTATGATCGGACCTGTTTGTCTCTCTGAACAGTTCCACTTTAGACACATACAATACACAAGCACAAGATTTAAAACACAAGTTCATAGATAGGAATTACCAACCACAAAAATTGGATCAGATTATATCAGAAGTAGAACTAATAGATAGAACCACTCTTTTAAGTTACAAACAGAAAAAATCTACACATTTGGATATTCCTTTCATTACCTAATACAACCAAATGGCTCCGGCCATACGAAAAACCCTACGTAAATATTGGCCCATCCTTAGAAAGGACAAAGAACTAGTAGACATACTACCTATTAATCCAAAAATAATATTCACAAAAGCAACGAACATAGGCCAAAAACTGGCCCCCAGCTGCCCTCTAATGAAATCCAGACATCTTACCAACAATACTCACAAAGGATACTATGTATGTAACACCTGCACAGCCTGTAAATATAGCCAAAAATGTTTTTCTTTTTCATCCACCATTACATCTAGAACATATACTATAAAACAACACATCACATGTAATAGCATTAACGTCATCTATCTCCTTGAATGTCCTTGTGGTCTGCAGTATGTGGGTATGACCATGTGACAGAGTCACTGACTCAGTAGGCTGGAATAGTGAATGGAGAGACGCTGCAGCCAGTTCACAGAGTGTTAATCTCCTCAGACAGAAGGAAGCACACCTGCAGCCTAATTAAGCAGGAGGCCTGAGAGACTGCAGGATTAAAAGCAGGAAGTGACACACACACAGGGAGCTTGTTTTTCCACAGGAAGGTGGAGAGAACTCTCCCGGCTTGGAAGCCGTAGCAGCTGCTGCTGCTCTGGTCCCCAGTCCTGCGAGGAGCTTTGCTGCTGGGACCAGCTGGGACCCCAACCCAGGATAAAGATAAACATTGCTGCGAGGCTGGACACAGCCTGCTCCCCGGAACCGTGTTCCTGTTTGCGGTTTGGAGCTGAAACAGATAAGACTTTATTCTTATTATGCTAATTGGTTATCGTTTGTGTAGCATGTTTTGGGCATGACCAGATTAGCTGGCTGTCCTGTTAGTAAGGGCTCAAGAAGTGAGTTAGTGTCCCTAACGGGACTAGGCTTTAATTTGCAAGAAAGTAGTTTCTTAAAGGGACAGTGCACCCGTACTTATTTTGGTTGTGGCTAATAAACCACTAGTGTTTAAAGTTTCCCATCGTGTCAAGCGTCTTACTGACCCTGCCGCGAGGCCGTCCTGCCACAGACCACAAGGCCTATTAAACGTCGATTGTACGAACATATTTACAATATTAAAAAGGGTCTGATCACACATAGCGTATCCAGTCATTTTCTTCAGGTGCACAAGAAAGACCCCAAGGGGCTCAGATGTATGGCTTTAGAAGTTCTTACGCCACCATGGAGAGGAGGCAACATCATAGGTCTTCTAGGAATACGAGAATCCTTTTGGATCTATGAGCTCCACACACTGGCACCTTCAGGTCTCAATGTTGAGTTTGATCTCAAATCTTTCTTGACGGGATCATACTAATATTACATATAGATCACCATTATATTTACATTAGGTAGGGTATATTTTACACTTTTTCACTCATATTTAATTTTCACACATAGGTAGTCAATAATACACATTAGCTTTTAGTTAATATTCACACCCAAGGGGCCTATTCCCATATATTTCCTATTCACAGCACAACAGTATATTAAATAAACACACATTATACTTACACATGAGTTCCTTTAGATGAGGAGGTATTATGCAATACCCATTAAGTGCACACCAATACTCACTCCTTCACATTTCTATTTCTATTTTAGATTTATCTATATCTCTGGATATAATCATAGAGGCTTGTTTTGTCTAGGGTTAATTATATTAGATACCATTTATATTTTGATGTTTGTATAACAAATAGGGTTTATAGGTTCTATTATTTCAGATCACTTTTATATCTATTATGTTTGCATGATTTGTGCCACATATTCCCACAATAGGATATTGGGTCAAATTAGTATAGTATAGAATTTTACTCCATTTGTCTTTATTAGCTATCCATGACTTGTATGTTTCCATTGTTTCTGTGGATAGATTAGTGGCGCTCCATATATATAGTAGGTCATAGTATAGTTGTATCAGTGTTAGAATCATGTTAGATGTTTGATGTATAAATGTTGTTAGTGGCTTTTGTTATTTGTTATTCATTGTTTTTCATTGTGTTCTTGCTGAGAATACATGCAGCTTTGCTATTCCATACTGCGCATGTCTGGGACTAATTACAAGAGCACTGTCTCTTTAAATCGGAACTATAAAATCAAGGGACACACAGGAACTGTATTATCTTTATTTTACCCCTGAAGAAGGAAGTTGGTACTTCCGAAACACGTAGGGTGGTCCCAGTGGTCACTCTGCTGACTTTTGCTGACGTCTATCTTGTTTCTTCTGTCGATCGGAGCATCCACGAATCTGCTGACACCATCTGCACAGCGTTCCGGGTATTGCACGGCGAATCTGGGGCTGCGATCGCCAAGCCCCAACCGACTGAGCTGAA
Source organism: Ascaphus truei (assembly GCA_036426205.1). Taxonomy (NCBI): domain Eukaryota; kingdom Metazoa; phylum Chordata; class Amphibia; order Anura; family Ascaphidae; genus Ascaphus; species Ascaphus truei. The sequence continues at coordinate 10,871 of WSYH01003243.1, forward strand.
GAGAGCTGTTTCCACGTGAGCAGGGGTGCGCCCCATCCGGAAACGGCTACGGAGCACCAACACTCCCCTGATGCCAGGAGACACGCAGTGGAGCCGATCTGACCAAGACGAGAGGGGATACTCTCTAATTATCCATTGCCTGTGACCATCTTACATCTGGTAAGTGGTCATTTCAGCAACAGCAGGAGATTTCCAGTGGGACTTATTCTATTTTAACACATGTTGTGTATTTTATTTGTATTTTATTCATATTCTGTGTCATACATTAAATGTTCTTATTTGTATATCAGTCACCCAGTGTTTCTCAGCCCATGTCATTTGTTATTTGTTGGTTTGTCATGTCATTAGTTTGTATGCTGTGAATATTTATTTTACAGTATTATGCTATGTGATTTCCCTATTTTTTTCATGTGATACTGCTATCATGTGGAGCCTACCTTTGGACCCGACGAAGCCACCATTAGGGGTTGTATATATCCTTTTTACCACTATTTGTGTATGTATGGAGCGCACAGATATAATATTTTCTCTATCAGTTGTCTCTGATTTGGGTTCAGAGTTATATCACAGGCAGTCAGCCTCTATTCCTAATTAGGAATAACAGGTCATTCATAAGGTTACAAATTGATTGCTTCATGGTGATACTAATGGAGTTGTCAGCTAGTTTTTGCTTGAACTATATCTATATACAACTGTTTGTTGCTACTTATGGCAATAGTCACTAAGCATTTGAAGTGATACTACATACTTACCACTGTTTGTGACTATAAATTGCAATCTGGCAACTAAATAAGAAAGTATGGTGTATAATTGGGTGTTGATTATATATGAAACACCTCTAGTGTGTTAAAGCAGGGTTTCCCAAACTTTTTTTTTCCGTGACCCGGTTATTTTTGAACTTCTCCTTCGTGACCCACTAAAAATGTTATCGCCTATACTTGCCTATAGGGCCTGCACAGAAACACACGCAGCCACTGATACACACACACACACACACACACACACAGCCACTGACAGACACGCAGCCACTGACAGACACGCACTGATACACACGCAGCCACTGACACACACACAGCCACACAGAGACACTGCTACACACACACACACACACACACACACACACACAGACACTGATACACACACACACACACACACTGATACACACACACACAGACACACACACACACACAGCCACTGATACACACACACACACACAGCCACTGATACACACACGCACACAGCCACTGATACACACACACACACAGCCACTGATACACACACACACAGCCACTGATACACACACACACACAGCCACTGATACACACTCACAGCCACTGATACACACACACAGCCACTGATACACACACACACTGATACTGATACACACACACACTGATACTGATACACACACTGATACTGATACACACACACTGATACTCATACACACACACTGATACTGATACACACACACTGATACACACACACACACACACACACAGATACAGATACACACACACTCGCTCTCCCCTATACGCACACAGACACAAACAGTGAATTACAGGCAATGACGGATGTGAGTGGGTGGGAGGAGGGGGCCAAGGACTTTGGAGGGGGCCAGGGACTGGGTGGGTGAGTGGTAGGAGGGGGCCAGGGACTTTAGGAGGGGGCCAGGGACTTGGAGGGGCGCCAGGACTGTGGGTCGGTGGGAGGAGGGGGCCAGGGAATGGGTGGGTGAGTGGGAGGAGGGGGCCAGGGGACTTGAGTGGGCCAGGGGCAGGGAATGGGTTGGGAGGAGGGGGCCAGGGACTGGGTGGGTGGGTGTGTAAGGAGGGGGACAGGGGACTTAGGAGGGGGCCAGGGACCTTGGAAGGGGCCAGGGACCTTGGGAGGGGGGCCAGGGATCCTGGGTGGGTGGGTGGGAGGGAGGGGCCAGGGACTATGGGGGCCAGGACTGGTGTGGTTGGTGGGAGGGGGCCAGGGACGGGTGGTGGGAGGGGGCCAGGGACTTAGGGAGGGGGCCAGGGACTGTTCGGTGGGTGGGAGGGGGCCAGTGGACTGGGTGGGTGGAGGGAGGGGGGCGGGACACTTGGGTGGGAGGGGAGGGGTCAGGGACACTTGGGTGGGAGAGAGAGGGGCAGGGACACGGGAGAGAGGGGCAGGGACACTTGGGTGGGAGGGAGGGGGGCAGGGACACTTGGGTGGGAGGGAGGGGGGCAGGGACACTTGGGTGGGAGGGAGGGGGGCAGGGACACTTGGGTGGGAGGGAGGGGGGCAGGGACACTTGGGTGGGAGGGAGTGACTGGGTGGGAGAGAGTGGGTGGGGTGACTTACCTTGCCGCCGGACGCTTTCCCCTGCTGCTCCCGATATCCCCTGCTGCCCCCGATATCCCCTGCTGCCCGGGACGGGAGGTGGGCTTGGGGGCACGGGAGATGGGCTCGGAGGGGGTGCCATGGGAGGTGAGCTCGGGAAGCTGGCCGCGGGGGGAAGCAGGCCGCAGTAGGAGCTTGTACTTCCCCCTCCGTCCCACATAACGTGCGGGCCGCAGAGGAGCTGGTACTTCCTCCTCCGTCCCACGTTGGGAGCGGGGGGGAGGAAGGGAGCGGGCCCTGTTTGCCCTGCGCATGCGCGCGGGACCGCGGGGGGAATCGCCGCCATTTTTTTAACTTGATCGGGGGGGAGACACCGCGCAGCAGGCCTCGCTGCGACCCGGCAATTTTGGTGCCGTGGCCCGGTGCCAGGTCGCGACCCACCATTTGGGAAACGCTGTGTTAAAGAATAACCACAATATGATGTTAAAGACTGACAAATCTAAAGTGCACTATACTGTAATGTATTACAATGCATATACCAAAATAAAAAATGTATGAATAAAAATAAAATAAAAAACACAATAAATGGTTAAAAATCAAGTGATTGAAAAAATGTCCATATGAAACAATCAGATACCAAACCAATGATGTGATCTGGAAAAGTCTGACAATGATTTGTCAAGATACTGGCAGCCTTCTTCTTGGGCACAACAACCTCCCTTCACAGACCTAACAGAAAAAAAGAAGAAAAAGTGCCCGATCTTCGTGTATTAACGTAAATAAAATTTAATAAAACATGGACATCACGATTCAAAACTCACAAGATTCCAAATATAAAAAGCATTGTATGAGTAATACTCATGCTCCGACCTGTCGTGCGTTGCCGCCACAGTGCCTCTGCTCCACTGGGTATGCCTCTCTAGATGGTGTTACACCTTGGAGGTTCCTCCGGCAATTCCCGTCTCTTGGATGTAAGTTCCCTTTGTGGTATAGAGTCCCAATACGCAGGAACAGGGTCTGGCTTCACTCTCACAACTGGCACTAATTCTGAGCACTTGTAAAATGACAGTAGTAACATGTCCCTACGCGTTTCTTCAGACTAAGCTGATTTCTACCAGGTGTGTGGTATTACTCATACAATGCTTTTTATATTTGGAATCTTGTAAGTTTTGAATCGTGATGTCCATATTTTATTACATTTTATTTATGTTAATACACGAGATCCGGCGCTTTTTCTTCTTTTTTTCTGTTAGCCGTATAATATATATAGATATTATTTAGCCCTATCTATCTATATATATATATATATATATATATAGGCTAAGTGCAAGTTCATTGGGGTTTCTTGTTTGTGATCTTCTTTTGATCATTTGGCTACAATGGGAATTAACGCCAGAACCGGAGCAATAACCCGCACTGCCACTTGATGCATGTGCCCCAAAGACCTTTATGAGGAGTGATCAAATTGTTATGGTTGTGGGGGTACAAAGTACAACTACTTTATTATTTACAAAATGACTGTTCCACTTTCTTTTTCTAAAACAGAAACATTTGGGCCTCATGCTGTAAGCGGCGATAAGGCCTATCTCGCCAGTTTTTTGGCAAATATGCCTACTGTGATTCAGTAAGCCCCAAAAAGCTGGCGAGATTAAGAAAATCCGCAGTTTTTGTTTTCGGAAAAAAAATCCGCTGGGCGCTTGGCGATAAGCCCTATCTCGCCGCTTTTTGCCAGCTTCTCAAACTCTCTATATTCTAGTAGCCCCGATCAGCATCTCGCCGCTGATCGCCGCTCTAGAATGGAGAATTCTTCTCAAAATCGCCCCGCCACAAAAAGTTGGCAAGAAGCTGGGGCTGAGCGGCGAGACGGGATATAGAATTTTTGGGGGCCTTTTTCCTGCCTGGGATTGATGCCGGGGGCCCCGGAGCTGATACCCATTAATACCAGCACCGGAGCCTCCCGGCATGCATCCGATGCAGGAAAAATGCATTTACAGGTAACTTCAATACTTTAGCGGCTAACCGCTAAGGCAATGGAGGGTTAACCACCCGTGACAGGTTTATTGTGGGTAGTGGGGGTGGGTGTAGGGGGTATTTTGCTCTTGGTGGGGGTTTAGGCCTTGCAGGGGGGTTGCGGGTGGACTTAACCCCTTCATTACCGTAGCAGAGAGCCGCTATGGTAATGAAGCTGCTTTAATGTATTTTTAATAATTGTGTGCGGGAGCAGGGGTCTCCTGAGCTGAACCACATTGATTTCTGGCTCAGGGACCCCTTGCTTACCGAGTTACAGGCCCTGGTATGGGGTGCTGGTATCTCCTAAGCAACAAAATGTCCCGATCACGTGACGCTGGAATCCAAAGCATAGGAGATACCGGCACCCCATAAAGGGACCTGTATCTCGGGAAGCAGGGGGTCCCCGGACCTCAAACAAACGCGGTTCAGCTCCGGAGACCCCCTGCACATCTACACTATTAATAAATTTTATACGCTGAGATTTCCGCAAAGAGAGGCGGATCTCGCTGCTGCAGCAGACAGGTCTCACCAGGAGAGTCCTTATCGGCAGGGCAGGTCATCTCGCCATGTTTGCTCAGGCTGTTCTCACAGATATTCGGGCCTACCTGCATACCGTGAGAGCAACTCGGCAAAACAATGGTGAGTTCCAAGCCCTGCCGAAAGGCCATTAGCGCCGTTTACAGCATAGGCCCCTTAATTAGAAAGTTTCCCTCCTTTTCTAGTTTTGGATTATAAATATTGAATATATATTTCTACAGCTTGAACAACTCTGCCTCAATATTTTAATCGGCCTAGATATTGTTGAAATGTATGCATACAGTACTTCTGTCATTTCTTAGAGCTATTTTAACCAATTTGAGTTTTTTAAGCCATTTCATCCTCTATGTACAGTATAAACATCTGCTTTATGAGTTAATTTAACAAGAGAAATACATTTTGACACACAGCTATCTTGGTTATTTGGTTATTAGACACGTTGTAAGATGAATCATGAGAAAACAAACTGTGATACAAAAATGGGTCCAAAGCCTCCTGGAAGGGCTGGCCATTTCTATGCAAAGAGTGACAATGATAAGTACTGTAAATAACAGCAGCACACTATCTCCTTACATGTTGTAGTTTTAATGCCCATTTATGTATTGGAAGCCATGTTACCAAGAATTATATGGTAGCCGACCCAGATTCGCTCGATTAAGACGATGTTGTCCTCATCAGCAAACTTCAATTGTGCAGCCTCTGCCTCTCAGATGCATCACGCTCATGTTCTTGCCTTCTTTCTGTCTCCTCCTGGCTCTCTGCATGCTCCTGCCACACCCCTATGCCATGTCCCTCTCTCCTCTCTCCCCTCCTTCCACTCTGGCATGTTCCTGCCCTGACCACTTAACCAACCTTTCTACTCTCTTTTCCCCATTGCTCCTCCACTCACCGCTCCTCCAGAGCACTCCTGCACCCACCACAACTTCTCACATTCCCTGATCTCCTCCGCTTCTCACTCCTGCACCCACAACCACTCCTCACACTCCTACACCCACCACCACTTCTCACACTGACTGATCTCCTCACACTCCATCCAGCCACTCCCTCACTCCAGTTTCCTCCATCTTTCACTCACATTCGCAATATACGCTAGTGAATACAAGCACACGACAAATATGAACACAGAGACAAAAGACAAACAACTTCCAAAGTGCTGAAAAAGTAACACTCAAGCACAGAAGAACCAACACAGACATACAACAAATATCACAAGACAACTCAAGCAGATATCAGTATAGAAAGCACAAGAATCAATCATACCTCCAACTCCCCATAGCCTAGTGTGTTCTATCTCCCTCCCAATAGCACTGCCAGTGTGTGTCAGGAAATCATAAGTATATATAGTGTGATACTGTACATGGGAAAGTCTTGCAATGTTTTTCTGCCATTTTAACATCAGTGCAATATTTATCACAAGAAATAACGCATGTTTTTATGCCATCATTTTTCTCGATGGTACAAATATTGATGTATACCTACTTACTTTTGCGGTACTAAGCCGTGTTTTTTTTTTTTTTTACCCGGACGCGATATTAACGCCCTTTTACCGGAGTTTGATGTATCCGGGCCTACTGTATGTATCAACCAAAAATGCATTTAACACAGCACGCATGTTAGAATATATAGAGAGAAAAAACATATATTATTTGTATCCTATGGCTATTATAAATAAGATTACATTCAGAATTTGTATTTACGCCCACTACAGTAGCTCTAAATAATTTTAAATAAAAACAAATCTATTTTCATTTAAACTGTATCAAGTATTCAACATTTCACACAAGGAGTTCTGCATTATATGTACGGAGCCTTCATACTTGTAGCCAGGTCCCCCCTGCCCATCAAGCCCCCCCTCACCTTGCTAGTGATCGCGGGGGCCGCCGAGTCCAATGGCGGTCCCGTCGGCCGATCGCTAGAGTGGGAGCGGTGAGGACCTGGCTTCAAGGGGGTTGCCGGGGACGCGCGCAGCCAGTTGCCAGGGCCGCGATCGCGTTGCGAGGGCTCCCGGCACTCCCGAAGCAGGGCGCCGCCATTCTCTATGTGATCGCGCATGCGGCGGCCAGCCAGGGACATTGCGCATTTCGCGGGCTTAGAGCAACGGCAGTTGGAGTTGGGAGCAAGAGGGGGAAGGGTGTAGTGAGCAAGTGACTCCTACACCAGGTAAGGTTCCCCAGGTCCCAGACAGGCCCCAACTCCCCACCAGGTTAGTGGGTAATTAATAAGGGGCGGCCCCATGTTAGGGACCCTGCCCTTAGGTGCGTGTGGGGTGCACTCTTGTCAGGTCATGGCTGTCAGTGCTGTGAGGGCTGACAAGAGGGCATCGTGTGTAGATTGCAGTGCGTTGCTGCAGGGGCTGGGAGTGTCAGTGAGTGCCAGGAGAGCTAGGGGAACGGATTAGACCAGTAAACCCCTAGGCCCCAGATAGGTCTTCACTCCCCAGCTTGTGGTGCTACAGGGACAGGCCCTAGGTATGGGACACTGTCATCGTAGCACTAGTGATAGATAGGGACACAGCAGACGCTGCGCTTCCTGAGAAGAGACTTGGGCTCAAGTCTGTGATAAAGATACAGAGACTATCTCCAGGGTTGGGCGCAGATCATCGGTGTTGCTGCAGAGGCCATCCGGGTGGGATCGCCCCGGACGGTAGTTCCTGTGTTCATCCATCATCAGATCCTTTGCGAAGCTCCGTTGCAGGCCCGAGCACTGGAGTGCTCGGCAGGTAACCTTTATCAACAAGTGCACCAACGATCCTACCTATATTATTACTACGGGACAAGTGGCTGCGCAGTCATACATATCTTCTCCCTTAAAGGGTGGGGGACGTATTGTGTATGTGGTTACTGGACACGGGGTGGGATCACCTGGTGAAGGGGGTAGCGTCCTGCGAGATGCATTAGTAAGTGTCTCCCCTAGAGAGGGACACCTGTTGATCTGTTGATGTTATATGCAAGTATGTTTACTATGCTCACAAGTAAAGGTATTGGTGGTTATACAAACTGTGTGCTGAGTGATATATATATTGTCCTGCGAGGAACCACTCCCCCTCTGGTGGGAGCCATCGCAGGTGGAGGCGCTGCACTGAGTACAGGGTTACTCATAAAATACTTGCCCCAGGTTCCCCGTGGCGGAAGCTCAGCCCTCCTGTGAGCCTAACAGGTAAAGCACCACACCTGGTAACAGTAGGTTCTCCGCACTCATACTATATCTGCGATTGGGTGGGGGAATACCCGTTACATACTGAACATACGATGCACATTTACTTTTCATGGTCCCAAGGTTCAACAAAGTATCCGGCCGCTCCTCCTTCTCTTACCGTGCACCCCAAAACTGGAACAGTCTACCAGAGACTCTCTCATCCACCACAAGTCGAAATTCTTTAAAAACTAAAGCTGTCTCACATTTTAATCTGGTCTGTAACTATTACATACGCCTATAACATATATTATCTTTAACTGTGCATGCAATGTCTTGTATATAATGTACTATATAACCCTTTTCACTTAATGGAACTATGTATTTGTAACCATGTATTTGTCATTATAACTCTGTGCCCAGGACACATGGTAACTCTCAATGTATTACTTCCTGGTAAAACAGTTTCTAAATAAATTTAATGAAAGTTTGCACTCATTTTATAACGCTAAAATGTTGACGCACCTTAGGGCTTAGGGATCTGTATAGTTTCCTGGGCTGTGTTTTGAGAGTACGAACAAACACTTAGTTTTCATCAGTTTACTCTTCCACCCATTACTTAGAAAAGTAAAGCAGGGTCTGGGGCCAAAAGCTTTTGCAACTTTGCAGCGTCTACCGAAACAGCAGAGAGGTATGCAGGAGCGTCACCCCTAATTACCATCCTCAGTGCAGTGAACCCATTAAGGAGCTGAACTGCAGACCGCATCGGCATGCTAATTAGGAATCTGTCTCGGAGGATATTAATTAAGGGTGACACTTTCAGGGCAAGTTCTCTTTTTCTTCTCTCGGTGCCACTTGAAAGGTGCGATGAGATGTGAGGAAAATACCAAATAGATTTTGGGAGGGAGCCAGGAAGCAGAGAGCAGGAGGAATGGAAAGAAATTCATGCATTCTAGTGCCGTGAGCAGGTCAAGGTACAATTACAAGTCTGCATTACATTAAGACGGAGATAAAAACGTTCTTTTTTTTTTTATGTGCCAGTCTTACGTGAAAAAATATTCTCTAATCACGTGCCAATGTAGCAGGGCATGGAGGTGAGCGTTGTTTGTTTTTTTGTGATAGGAAATGTGGATTTTAAAGCAAGTGGGGATATTATTTTTTTGACATTATTTGAGGTGGGTGAATACCTGGGGGCATCGGTCCCACGGTAAGGGGAGCCCGTGGCTCAGGGTGCATAGCTCACACAGGGCGCGGACATGCAGCAGAGCCACGCGGGGGTTGTTCAATAAACTGTGGTAGCGTCAATTGGGGCACAATTGCATGGCAAGTACCATTGAGATCAATGGGAGTTTGAGTTCAATAGTGGCCCGATCAGCACTATCAGAATGTAATGAATAACCCCCCAATCACATTATCTTAAGTGACTTTTGCCCAATGCAGCCAATTTACAAGAGACAAAGGCGCAGATTTACAAAGATGTGCTAAGCAATTAAGATGCCTTAAGGGCCAGCACCACTTAGCAGATATCGCCTCATTTAGCCAGCACTTAATTACATGTGCTAATTTAATCCAAGTGAGGCAGTTAAAGTGTTCATTCCTCACTAGGCCTAAGTATGTTACTTATCCTATGTAACTTATTAAATGTATCTGTTGTAGAGGTTGGTGTCTTTCACCGCCTTAAGCCTGGAAGTTACCAGCAGGTCACTTGATATGGTGTGACCTTATTATAATGTTTAGCCCATCCTTTTAATCTGCCCAGCAACAGAGGTGGAGAACCCGGGTTATATAAAGGCTGGGTCAGCCATGTTATCCTCAGATCCCAGGAGGAACCAGAGGAGGGGCTCTCAGGCTCACACAGCCTGTAAGGGGGGACCGCTTTATTGTTTTTCTTTTTAGTATTAGGACAAGTATCCCAGTATTAGGGGCTCCCTAGAGGCAATACACTGAAGAACCTCTGCTATAGTTGAGATTAGTTCCTAACCGCAGGGTTTAGAAAAAGACCTGGATGGGACTGCTGGGAATTACTGGATGCAAAGGTCCACTTCTGTCCCCAGGCAGGTTCCACTTCTGTCCCGGGCAGGTTCCACTTCTGTCCCCAGGCAGGTTCCACTTCTGTCCCGGGCAGGTTCCACTTCTGTCCCCAGGCAGGTTCCACTTCTGTCCCGGGCAGGTTCCACTTCTGTCCCAGGCAGGTTCCACTTCTGTCCCGGGCAGGTTCCACTTCTGTCCCCAGGCAGGTTCCACTTCTGTCCCAGGCAGGTTCCACTTCTGTCCCCAGGCAGGTTCCACTTCTGTCCAGGCAGGTTCCACTTCTGTCCCCAGGCAGGTTCCACTTCTGTCCCGGGCAGGTTCCGGGCAGTTCTACTCTGTCCCGGCATTTTCCACTTTGTCATGGCGTTCCACTCCTTCTTTCTGTCCCGGGCGAGCTTCCTCCACTTCTATCCCGGCAGGTTCCCCTTTCTGTCCCGTGCAGGTTGCACTTTCTGTCCAGGCATGTTGCACTTCTGTCCCCAGGCCGTTTCACTCTGTTCCCGGCAGTTGCACTTCTGGGTCCCGGTCAGGTTCCACTTCTGTCCCGGGCAGTTCCACTTTCTGTCCCGGGCATGTTCCACTTCTGTCACAGCCATTTCCACTTCTGTCCCGGCAGGTTCCACTTCTTTCCGGCCACTTCTGTCCGGCAGGTTCCACTTCCTGTCTCCGGGCAGGTTCCACGTCTGTCCCGGCAGTTCCACTTCTTCCCGGGCAGGTTGCACTTCTCACTTCGTCCCGGGCCGTTTGCACTTCTGTCCCCGGGCAGGTTCCACTTCTGTCCCGGCAGGTTGCACTTCTTCTGGTCCCGGCAGGTGCACTTCTGTCCCGGGCAGGTTTCACTTCTGTCCCTGGCAGGTTCCACTTCTGTCCCCCAGGTTCCACTTCTGTCACTCCACTTTCTGTTCCAGTGCAGGTTCCACTTCTTTCCCAGGCATGTTCCACTTCCGTCCCGGGCAGGTCCAACGTCTGTTCCCGGCCAGGTTCACTTCTTGTCCCCGGGCAGGTTCACTTCTGTCCCGGGCAGGTTCCAACGTCTGTCCCGGCAGGTTCCACTTCTGTCGTGTGCAGTTTCCACTTCTGTCCCGGGCAGGTTCCACTTCTGTCCCGGCGGTTCCACTCCCCCTTCTGTCTTCCCGGCAGTTCCACTTCTGTGCGTTTTCTGTCCCGGCAGGTTCCACTTCTTTCCCAGGCAGGTTCCACTTCTGTCCCAGGCGTTCCACTTTCTTCCGGCTTTCCACTTCTGTCCCGTCAGGTTCCACCGTCGGTCCAGAGTTCCACTCTGGTCCCGGGCAGGTTCCACGTCTGTCCCAGGCAGGTTCCACGTCTGTCCCGGCAGGTTTCCACTTGTGTCCCGGGCAGGTTCCACGTCTGTCCCGGGCAGGTTCCCCCTTCTTCTGTCCCGGGCAGGTTCCACTTCTGTCTGTCCCCAGGCAGGTTCCACTTCTGTCCCCAAGCAGTTCCCTTTCTGTCCCCAGAGGTTTCACTTTTCTGTTCCCTGTCCAGGCAGATTCCACCATTCTGTCCCAGGCAGTTCCACTCTGTCCACATTCACTTCTGTCCCAGGCAGTTCCACTTCTGTCCCAGGTCATTTCCACAGTTTCCTGTTCCCAGCAGGTTCCACTTCTTCCCCAGGCAGGTTCCCCTCTTCCAGGGTTCCACTTTTTCCCAGACAGGTTCCACTTCTGTCCCAGGCAGGTTCCACTTCTAGGGAGACA
>WSYH01003243.1:22614-69898 GCA_036426205.1 Ascaphus truei
TTCCACTTCTGTCCCCAGGCAGTTTCCATTTCTGTCCCGGGCAGGTTGCACGTCTGTCCCGGGCAGGTTCCACTTCTGTCCCGGGCAGGTTCCACGTCTGTCCCGGACAGGTTCCACGTCTGTCCCGGGCAGGTTCCACTTCTGTCCCCAGGCAGTTTCCACTTCTGTCCCGGGCAGGTTCCACGTCTGTCCCGGGCAGGTTCCACGTCTGTCCCGGGCAGGTTCCACGTCTGTCCCGGACAGGTTCCACTTCTGTCCCGGGCAGGTTCCACTTCTGTCCCGGGCAGGTTCCACTTCTGTCACGGGCAGGGCAAAAAGGCTTTGCAGAAAAGATGAGCGCTTCAAATCTCAGAGTGTGAGGAACTGAGAGTACAAGTCTTAATGATACTTAAAACCAGTCCTGTTGTTCTTCAAGTTGTGATAATAAACAGTTAAAAGTTCCTGGAGCCCTTTTTCTTCATTTCGCTCCTTGTCAAGAGCCTGCATGGATCTTCAGCACCCTGAGAAGAACACAGTGACTGCTGAGCACGCCCATGTATATTTATACTGAAAGAGACTGCAATACAAATGTTATATATTTGGGGTGCACCCTATCTTTCAGCCGGTGGGGTGGGGGTGGAGGGGGTGTTACATACATATATTGGTTTTGATACTTTTAGGTAAGCCTGTAACCATTTCAGTGCTATAGTAATAATAGATATTAGACCGGTCTTAGGTTGACGACACTGGCTAATAATCAAACAGGGGACACAGTACATCTAGGGGCTCTCAATAAGGTTGGATATTTTTTTTATACTAAAAAATTGTTGTCTTCTGGTTGTGCCGGAACGCAATTTGGTTTTGGATTTGTCACAAAAAAAAAATTGGGCCTCTCTCAGGTTTTGCTTGTTTTAAACTCTGGTCCAAACTTTTGTGCCAGAGATTAATTCAAACTTAATAATAATAATTTCTTTTTATTTCATATAGCACCTTTCTCCCAATGGGACTCAAAGCACATCACAATTACAGTATAGCGCGCAGTACGCAGCACATAGGAATGTTACAGTACAGCGCGCGGTACGCAGCACAGAGGAATGTTACAGTATAGCGCACGGTACGCAGCACATAGGAATGTTACAGACACAGTCCCTGCCCAGGTGATCTTAGAATCTACGTTTTTGGTGCCTGATGCACAGGGGGATAAAGTGACTTGCCCAAGGCCAAAAAGACTCTTTGATAAAGCGCCAGTGACGGCGAGAAACGTGTCAGAGGTGCTTTTGTATCTTTCTTCTTAGGGCAACATGCTCCAATAAATTTGATTTGATTTTTCACGATCCTGCCTACAGTTCTCTGAATTTGCAGTGCTCCCTCGATCTTTCTTTTTCTATTCACTACAGCTTACCAGCGGGACGCACTCCAGGATCATAAGACCTGCAGAATCCAGCATCGCGGCTCCGTGAGTACATTACCTATTACCGGTCCAGGGGATTATGGACATTCCACCACTGTGATACCGGCTTGAATCTAGAGCTGCGGGTTAATACATACCTACCTGCTGCACTGCTTTACACGGATGGGCTGCGGTGTTTGGTCTCTTTCCCGCAGGCTCATATCTCTGATTCCGAGCTCCAGTGACTGCTACAGCACAGGACTACACGGACTAATACGCAGAGGGTCTGATCCACTTACTGTTTTTCTGCATTGATGTCTCTCTCTAAAATGTGTTAACAAAAGAAACATAGGACTGCAATACATTTAATGCAAATTAGGCAATTTGTTAATGAGCAGCACAATTTCCAGTCAATTTCAAGTTCGTAAGGTATAAAATGTGGCTGCTACCCCGGACGTCACTGAGGAAGCTAATTCGAAACGCGTCTGACGGTTTTTGGTCATCACAGGCCACCGTAGTGAGGAAGTGAAGTTTTTCCAGATTGGCAAGCATCCCGCCTGGAGCGCATGCGCATGCGCGACAGAACCGAAGCCGTGATAGAAGCGTGTAAAGAGAGAAGCAGACAGAGAAGGACCCAGTTCGTGCACGAGCTTGTGGAGACTTTTCCTGTCGTTGGCTGCACCCCACGCAATATCTAAAGACTCTACCAGCTGGAAGCCAGGCTACACAAGACTACCCATCTTCTTTAGGGACGCTCTGTGAAGTCTGAACACATCTCCTCCCTATGCCAATATTGTTTGGCCGCTTGTGAGTTTTTAATCTCTATTTATCTTTTTTTAAATAAACGTTATTACACTATTTTCCCCTTCTCTTCCCTATTTTGAGGAATCATCAAGGGGCCCTTCGACTCCCCCCCCTCCCTTCCCCCATCCACACCAGAAGATCAGCCATCTGATCAAGATTAGACATCTAATGTGAGTGTGTTTTCTTTCCCATCATTTATCTATTCCTTAAGAGGTCTAAGGAATCCATATGTGTTGAATTATTCCTTATTGTGGTCCCCTATCTCTTTTTTTACGTTCACATATGTCCTGGAGCAACAAGCAGAACAACGCGCCTGAGGATCCCCCCCTTTTCCCTTTTTCTACAGTCCCTGCCCAGGTGATCTTATAATCTACGTTTTTGGTGCCTGATGCACAGGGGGATAAAGTGACTTGCCCAAGGCCAAAAAGATTCTTTGATAAAGCGCCAGTGACGGCGAGAAACGTGTCAGAGGTGCTTTTGTATCTTTCTTCTTAGGGCAACATGCTCCAATAAATTTGATTTGATTTTTCACGATCCTGCCTCCAGTTCTCTGAATTTGCAGTGCTCCCTCGATCTTTCTTTTTCTATTCACTACGGCTTACCAGCGGGACGCACTCCAGGATCATAAGACCTGCAGAATCCAGCATCGCGGCTCCGTGAGTACATTACCTGTTACCGGTCCAGGGGATTATGGACATTCCACCACTGTGATACCGGCTTGGATCTAGAGCTGCGGGTTAATACATACCTACCTGCTGCACTGCTTTACACGGATGGGCTGCGGTGTTTGGTCTCTTTCCCGCAGGCTCATATCTCTGATTCTGAGCCCCAGTGACTGCTACAGCACAGGACTACACGGACTAATACGCAGAGGGTCTGATCCACTTATTGTTTTTCTGCATTGATGTCTCTCTCTCCTGCTTTTGGCAAATAATACTCGCATAGATTTTTGTAGCACCACTCAGGAGATCCAGTTCTCTAAATTCTACTGCCCCAAGGCCGCAAGGAGCTGACACTGGGAATTGAACCAGGTTCCCCTGACTCGGTGTCATTGTTTACAGCGTCAAACGAAGTTTGGATATCCAACCCGGGATTCAGCCCCCATCCTTAGCTTCCTGTCCCCTCCGATTGGACTGAGAACTAATTAATTGCAGAATGTTTCCAAAATGGCAGATTCATACTTTGCATATTTCCTAGCAGAGATGTACACCTGACCTGTTAGTTTTCCCTAATGTGCGTTGGTTTGCGATTCTAAGGGAATATGTGAATTGGATTTTTTTTTAATATATCTAAATAAAAAAATACATTAAACAATAAACAATATTATGTAAATAATATATACCGGTTAAGAATTCTTTATACAATTCCACTGGGGTCTTTAACATTTAAACCCTTCACTACCCTTCGGATGTCTATAAACATCCTCAGATCTGACATCTGCATGGCCCATGGAAGGCTTACCAATGTCCTTCTCCTTCCCCCTCCCTGCTGCGGCCGGGAAGGCTGAGATTCTGCCCCCACCAGCTGTATCTGCTCCTCTGGACTAGGAAATTCCCAGGAGTAATTGTAACTCAGATCACTTAAAGATATTTGAGTTATAATAAAAAAAAAAAAAACTGTATTTAAGCACCAGATTTAAAGATCTTTATAGAACCTCCCCCTCCTTCCTTCTCTGTCCCTCCTATGCAAATTGTACATATTTATTAACTATTTGAGCCCTGGGACTTACATGTGCTGAACCCAGAGGATGAAGGAAGCAGGGTGATCTTCACCCCCATTGGGCCTCTAACGATACAGGAGTTCAAAGTCACCCCCTTTCTATAAGCCTTGTCTTTTAACTCATTTGAGAGGAGCAATTTTGATTCGGTCTGTGACCTAATTGACTATAAGGACATATTATTGAAGAAATACTCAAATTCGCCTGGCTGCAAAATGGAGGTAAACAATATCCCATTTATATTAAAAATTGAATACTATTGTGATCAATAGAATTTTTTCCTTTGATGCATTTTTACATGTTGTCCCAGTTGTGCAGTGAGGAGATTTTGATGGATAACACCAATTCTGCTGCCAGCTGGTCTTGCTGCATTTTAAATACCCTGCTCCTTCCACTGTCCTGACAAGCAGGGTAGGTGCATAAGTTTGAACATGAAATGAAAAACACCACTAAACCTGTCACTGCCATTTGTTCATTTGCAGAAAAGGGAATTTTAGTGACAATCAAAAATTCCCAGAAAAGGGAATTTTAGTGACAACCAAAAGTGACAACCAATTTTAGTGACAACCAATATCAAACACTGGATAATTGTCTTCGCTTAAAAACAAAGGGGGTTATTCATTTTCCAAAACATCTCCTGACCCCGCACTACCACTGTTAATTAAAAATAGCTTCCCCAGCACATATACAAGGATCCCCTGTATGTTACACGTAGTCTTGGTAAGAAACATTTGCATGTACTGCATAACGGGAGATATCCAAACTAGGGCTTTGTGATTTGCATTCTACGCAGATTGCTTGATAGGGCGTTTGAGAAATGGAAAGATTTCTGAGTGTCAGGAGCTTTGTAAGAAAACACGCCGCCCGCTTTAAGCAGCCGGTAATGAAATGCTAGGTTAAACTCCAAATGCTTGCAAACTGCGATAAATCTGTAACCGTGGAAAAAGGTAGTAAAGAATAAAATATCTGAGTGCGTATGGGAGGTGGCACACGTTTAATGGCCCTCTTCATAGAGATCAGATCATTGTACATCTGCATACTGTGACAAAGTTGGAATATTAAATTGGTTTATTTAGAAATTAACATCGTTTTAGATATATTCTGCTGCTTAACATTCTGAACTCTACCTGGGCTCCATGTCAGAGCAGTCCATGTCTTTGTTTGACCTTAAGTTGATGAATAGAGTTCAGTAAAGTCAATGGACCAGTAGGTAATTACCAATAAAGAGACATTAATACCACAGTAATGCAAAGACAGAGAGCCCGTGAGTGTATCTGCTCAACAAACCATAGGTTACCAAATCTGCTTTATGCCCCTTATTGAAACATCATGCAGTGCTTAGGTTGACCTGCAGACAAGGATTCGGGGTAGTGACCTGTAAATGGTCAAACTGGACGTTTTAGTTATCTATTCTTTTCCTTACATGGATTCCCTGCAGAGCTTTTGCCGCCTGCATTATGGAGCTTGTACGGCTAAACCTGGTACAAAGAATTACAGAAGGCGTCTGTTTCGTCCTGTGAAACAGGTGGTGGATGTAATATGAAGATGAGGTTGTAGTGGGTAAAGAAGTGGCATAGTGTACGTCAGTGATGCAACAGATTAATCCTTCAAACTCAGCTGATAGAATACAGTATACTTCATCGCTGTGTTTACTGATTACCTAATTGAGCATGCTGCTGATGTAGAGGAAGCCCTGACCATATTAGGGAGAAGGAACATGACCCGTGGCCGGAGTGGTCATGCTGTGTTGTGCTGGGTGGGGGGGGGGGGGGCTAGGTTATTTAAGGTACTGTCACCTCATGACAAACCTTTCTCGTCATGTTAACCCCTCCCCAAAAGATTGGCTCACTGTCATCAGGGATCTGCTGTCTTGTGAAATAGTGCCCCCACCGAAGCTTCTGCAGCAGTAAGGGCCCGAAGAGGAAATCAGTGAGAGCGAGCATCCAGGTGGCAGTACCATCGCCCCCTCCCGGCAGAGGTGCACCTCAGGCTGCTTGAAGATTAGCTGAGGGGAGCAGCGCAACATGGAGAGAGATTTCTCAGAGAGCTGGTGGGATCACTCCCAAGCTCTGCACCCCCATCGGACGTTGGCGGGATGTCAAAGGAGGAGAGTAGGGTTGCCAGGTGGCATCTCAAAAAATACTGGACACAATCGTGAAAGGCGCACCACGCTCGAGACACACACACATACACACACCACCGCTCCATGCTGTTTCCTCCTCTCCTTGGCCCCAGGCTCCTCCTGATTGGCTGCTGCTGGGTAATGCAGCCAATCAGGATGGGGGAAGCTACACAGCCCCCTAGCAACAGCCCTGCTCTCTCCCTGCTCTGGGAAATCTTGCGGCCCACTAGACTGGTCAGGTCACTATGTCCAGTGAGTTAATACCGGTATGAACATACATGTCCAGTATTACCTCTAATGTTTTACTGGACAGAGAGTGTGTGTGTGTGTGTGTGTGTGTGTGTGTGTGTGTGTGTGTGTGTGTGTGTGTGTGTGTGTGTGTGTGTGTGTGTGTTCTTCCTTGAAAGGTTGCCCCCTGGCCTGCACTCATGGCTACTGTCCCACACGCACAGTCACTCCTACTGTACCTACCATTGTAACCAAGCACTGCCACGTACTGCACTTATTCCCTCACCGGCTGCCTCTGTAAGTCTCCCATCATACTGTACCACTTAGGCTGCGCGGCAAAACAAATGTATTGACCCCGTCGCGTGCGCTTATAGTAGGAGCGACGCGACGGCGCGGTCGCTGGAAGTCACTTCAATTTGATTTTTTTCAGCGACCGCAGCGTGACGTCAGCGTCGCCGGGACTATAAACGCGGCCTTAGATTGTAACCTCTCTGGGACAGGGATTTCATTTCCTATTGTCTGATCCGGCTAGTTGCACTTATTGTATTATAATTCCCTGTACTGCGTTGTCTCTCTTGTAAAGCGCTGAGTACAGCTGTAGGCGCTATATAAATAAAGATATACATATATACATACATATGTAGCCCTCTTCCCCCCTCTATGGGAAATGTGCTGCTACGTCCATGTTCTGTGCCGGCTGTATCATGCCTGGTTGGTAAACAGGAGGCAGGAGATCTCCGCGGTGGTATGGGGAGGACATCAGGACAGGCTCACGGTGGTTCTTTAGTGGTCAGCGCCTCCAGTCCAAGAGGATCCTGAGGCTTAAGGATGCACCTCATGGACGCTTCTTCCTTTATCACTAGTCATGCTTCAAGGACTACACCAGGTGTTGATATGACTGAGGTTTATTTAGCAGCGAAGTACATGCACTGGGTCACATACTGTATCATCTGCACCATATCCCCTAGGGACTAGGCCTCAGTCACTTCTCTAGCAGAAGACCTCTCTTTAGTGTCTGCACACTCTGGCATCTCTTCCAGAAGAACCCTCACTCTCTGACAGCTATCCCAGACAATACCCACTAACCCTTAGGCTGCGCTTATAGTGCCGGCGACAGCGAGGCGACGGTGACGTCACGTTGCTGGAAAAATCAAATTGACTTCCAGCGATCGCGACCAAGCCGTCGCACCGTCACATCACTTCTACTATAAGCGCACGCGACGGAGGCAATACATTTGTTTTGCCGTGACGTTGCGTCGCCGCAACGCGCAGCATTACTCTACTCTATAGGTAAGAACACCCCGTCCTTCCCTGGGGAGTGGCTTGTAAGCCGGCCTATTCACTGTCATACACCCCCTTACAATCACAGGCTAGCCCTGAACTTTATTGAACATGCACAATGAACAATATAACATACCCAGCATAGTCTACTGCTAACACTGCCCGCATACAATGTCATGAGGGCAGAAAATCGGTCGTCCCAGGAGACTGGGCTACACATACATAAATTTGATGCTGCTCCTGCTCCTTACACAAATGTTGTAGTTGGGGGAAACACGCGGTATAAATTGCCTGCGACCAAATATAGTCACTGTACAGAAGCAACTCTCAAGTGCAAAAGTGGTGATGAGAAAGTTTGGACTCAACAACAACTTTGTATTGCGAGCTACAATGCCCTGAGCCTGCAATGCAGAGCTTCCAGCACTGAAAATGTCAAATAATTCCATGTTCGTCTTAATGCAGCATATCTTGTGATTTATTCCCCTGTTATAGTGTACAAGCTCTGCTGAAGCTCAAACTATTTCTGGTGGCTGCTGACATTTCATTAGTGTACCTGATAATTAAAGTTTGCTTATTTGTTTTAAATTATTCAACACTGCGGTATACATTCTTAAGAGCGATGACAAGATATGCGTTGGGGGTTGGGTGGGGGGGTAATATGAAATAAACAAACTGCTTTATCATGGTCCTCTGTACACACAACATTATTTTGCCTATGAAATGCAAAGTGGGTGAATGAGTCTTAAATCCCTTCAGCACCGAAGGAGTCTGCACAACTTATTCCTATGGCAGCAAGTGGTTAAGCCAGGGGTGGGCAACTCCAGTCCTCAAGGGCCACCAACAGGTCAGGTTGGTTTCCCTTCGACTGAGCTACCTGTGCTGAAGCAGGGATATCATGAAAACCTTACCTGTTGGTGACCCTTGAGGCCTGGAGTTGCCCACCCCCGGGTTAACCCACTTCAGAATGTATTGCTGGTCGCTCACACCTGCTGAAGCGTGGAGATACAGACAAGGGCAGGCGCGCCCGCTTCTTCTGAGATCCTCATTTCTGAGTATTTCTGGGGATAACAGATGCCTACACAGCAGGGAGAATTCCATGCTTTTCATGAGCATGACAGTAGTTACCTAGGCCGACGTGCATAGAATACATCGATAAGCTTCATGCCCAATATGCATGTGGTCAACAAACAAATTAACAGTGTGATAATAAGTCATATATTATTCAAAGATCGCTAACACAACAGCAAAATCAGGACTATATCATTATCACACCTGGGGATAGTTGGAAGGTACAGTATGCCAAAATGCACACCAAGGCGCTTATTTCATATCTGCCAAAGCAGCCGGTCGGGATGTTTTCGGATGAAAACGGCCCAATTGACGGTTTGGCAGATATAGAATAAGCCCATATAATTAGTCTATGAAAATGTATTTTACTAATTACTAAGGATGGGGACATTCGCGGTTTTGCTTCTGGTAGTGATTCTAAAAATGTTCCATGTTTAATTATTTATTTTTTTAATCTGATTTTTGACCTGTTTTTTTTAATATTAAGTTTTGGTTGAATCTTTTAGAAATTCTTCTTCTTGTCAAATAATAGATGAAACGGGGGACGAGCCCGCTTTTTTATTTGGGCTCTCACATTCGTTCCGAAGTACGAATCAAACCTCTCATTGTGGAACTGCTCGACTTCGAATTGTAATCAAACGTTGAATCAGTGAAGTTCAGCTTTGGAACCCGTCAACAAGACTATCTTTGTTAATGACAGCTCCTTTTGAAGTAGCAATCTGTGCTGTGCCCCTACCTCGTAGTCCTCACCGACATCAAGGAACCGTCCACACATATGAGAAGGGACAATCACCGCTGATGTCTAGGACATTTGGTCGCAGCCTAATCTTAACCCGTAATACTAACGCTAGTTCCTACCCTAAAAACCTTAACCCCTTACCTAGAGTTAACCCCCTACCCTAAAACGTATCTGCCGTAGAAGTGGCCGGCAGTGGAGGGTCCATCTGCGGCTAAACCAAATGTCCCATTCTGCACTGATGATGATCACTTCAGGGGCAGATGATGCATCAAAAATACTCTATGGGGTCAGTAATAATAATGATATGACTTTGGAAGCTATGGACAGGTTATATGTATTGAAGCATTCTGAAAGATTGAAGAGGGTTACATTTTCATTTGGTGAACTACATTCATACTGCAGACCAGGGGTGCACAACTCCAGTCCTCAATGGCCACCAGCAGGCCAGGTAGAAAGACTATCCCTGCTACAGCACAGGTGGCTCAATCAAAATAACTGAGCCACTGGCTGAGCAACCTGTGCTGTAGCAGGGATAGCCTTAAAACCTTGAGGACTGCAGTTGTGCACCCCTGGTGGTTATGTTTGACGTGTTTACTTGTTGATAGCATTATTTCAAGTATCTCAACAAGAGGGTCTAGAACAGGAGTGGCCAACTCCAGTGCTCAAAGGCCACCAAGTGGTTCGGTTTAGGGATATCCCTGCTGCATCCCTGCTGCGGCTCAATCAGTGGCTAAGGCCTTGAGCACACACAGCGCTACGCGGCGGCGCGTGGCTGCATGATCGCGCCTCCATCTGCTGGGCGATGCGTGAACATCCCCAGCAGATGGAATGATTCGCAAGCGGGTGGGGGGAGCGGGCGGGGGGAGCGGGCGGGCAAGCGGGTGGGGGGAGCGGGCGGGCAAGCAGGGGAGCGGGCGGGAAAGCGGGCGTGCGGCGGATAGATAAATATTAATGCGGTGGAGCGGGCGGGCAAGCGGGCGGGCAGCGGATAAATAAATAATGTATTATGCGGGGGAGGGGGGAGCGGGGAGCTCTGAGTGGGGAATTGAGAGCATAATTGTGTGTGTGTGTGTGTGTATGTGTGTGTGTGTGTGTGTGTGTGTGTGTGTGTGTGCAGGGAGCTGCCGAGTCTGTTCACTTTCAGCAGCCAATGCATTGATTGGCTGCTGAAACTGACGTCGCGCTGCTGCAGCCTGGAATCACTGTGTGGAAAGATTCCAGCTACAGCAGCAGTGACGACGACGCGCTGCGCAGCCAATGGTAGTTTCATCAATGAACGTTACTATTGGCCGCCAGGGGTCAGTGGCAAACACGCGCGCACACGAAAGCACGCGCACGTCGCGTAGCACTGTGTGTGCTCGAGGCCTTAGTCAGTGACTGCCCAATTCCAGTCCTCAAGGGCCACCAACAGGTCAGGTTTTAAGGAGATCCCTGCTTCAACACTGGTGGCTAAATCAATGGCTTAGTCACTGATTGAGCCACCTGTGCTGAAGCAGGGATATCCTTAAAAGCTGACCTACTGGAGGCCCTTGAGGACTGGAGTTGGTGACCCCTGTTCTAGAAATACGGCTATAGAAAAAATACAACATTCGAAGGGAAACACTGATCTACCCAGTAGAGCCAATACAGGTAAATGGTGGCAATTGCAATGGAATTTTGAAGAACAGGAAGTTCATTTGAAAGTTGAGAAGGTGAAGAGGATAAAATTAATCTAAAGCCAAAGGTTCATTGTTTTATTATAACATTGTTTTGTTTTTCCTTTATGTTGTATTCATTTCTGATGCAAAAAAAACTATAAGAGAACTAAATGTTTGTTTTGAAAGATGCTTTTAGGCTGAAGGGAATTTCTAGTACAAATACTCCTTAAAAGTGTAGTCGATAAAGAAATGTAGCTAAACATATTGTACGGGATTATTGTTGTAATTCTTTTCAAGGGTATTGATCAAGTAAGCGAAACGCTGTACTGGATTCATTGAAAATGATCCTGTGGAATGTGAGTGGGATAAACTCCCCAATTAAAAGGAAACCTGTTTTAAGTTACTTTGGCAAATTGAAGGCGGATATAACTTCTATACAGGAGAAACAGGTAGAGAAAGAACGTGAGCAATTCAAAACTAAACGGGTGAAAAGTTACAATTATGCCTCACAGAATAGTAAATCACGGGGTGGCAATCCTCATTAATCGCTAGAGGAATTTGGCTCATACTCCGATCCTCTGTAAATTTCTAATCTGGGATTTAATAACAGGTAGTAAAAGACTAATTTTATGTAATATGCCCCTAACGAGTATGTTTAACTTACTTTTTTGAAAAATTGTTATATGGTTATAAAGGTTATATGGCTGGCACCCCAGTGCTAGGGGGTGATTTTAACATTGTAGATAACGCAATAATGGATAGAAAAAGTCAGGGGTGGGGGAACAAAAAAGACCTTTAAAGTGGCAATCCATCGGATTGAAGCCGGGGGTCCATAGTGTGTACTGGTAGCCACTCTGGCTTACAACCTGGGTTCATGTAATGGCTGATTTTCAAAGTTCCCGTGCCCTGCGGGCCAATTGGAAGCCTGATGTCTCCTGGGGCGGCTTCCTATCTTATTGGTTCACGTGACACGGGAGTTCAAGTATTTCGGGAAACATGGGGTCACCCAGAGCTGAAATTAATGGGGTTCAGGTCCGGAGACCCCGTGCTTCAATCCTGTGTAAATAAAGGTGAAAGAAAGCTTTGACAAGAATTTGTATATATATACACACAGTATATATTCAGTATATATAATCTAGGCTTGGTAGATGCACAGAGAGCTCTACATCCGGAAGAATTAGATTACACATATATGTCAAAAGCACATCAATCACTCTCCAGAACAGGTTTTATTGTCATACAGTTACTGTAGGTGCAAATTCGTTCCCTAGAATTACAGAAGCCAAAATAGACAACGGATTACTGTCAGATAAGGGCCGCTATTCGTCTGAAAAGAGAGATGGGACGTTTCCCACTGCTGTGGCGGATTGAGTGTTTTAAGGATTTCATTAAATGATCATAGCATACATACTGTATGAGGGTATTTTTTAAGTAAATACAGGCCTGCACTTAAGGGGGCATCGCAATACTTTTCAGCCAGTATGAGAATAGCTACAATGAAATATAATTATTTTGTTACACAAGAGACAGACAGGAAAAGCAAAAGTTATAACAATAAATGGTGGCATTAAATGAAGAAAGGTTATACACATTCAGTTTACAGACATGGACAGTCAGAGATATGATTATGGGCATAAGTAACATTTACTGACAGGATTACAATTGTGTTAGAAGAGGTCGGATAGGCCTGCAATGTGTTAGAAGAGGCCCTGCCACATGGAGCTTACAATCTATAGCAGTGTTTTTCAACAGGGGTTCCTAGGAAGCCTTGGGTTCCCTTGGCATCCCTAAAGGGTTCCCTGTAATTTTAAGGTCTTTTGAAAATTGTACCAAATGCAGAAGCATTTACTGTGCATCTGATCTCAGACGCGCTATTAGAGAGAGTTGGGGTTCCTTATGTAGCAGGGTGGTTCCACTCACTCCTGGGAAGAACTGAGGCAGCTCCTAGGACTCCTGTGCGGAGGTGCGTATGCCATCTTGGTACACACAAACAGACTGAAAACAGAGGAACAGTATATCCTCTGCGGAGATAGGATATCCTGTGGGACTGCAGACCGCAAGGTCAGAGCTGCCAGAGACTAAGCAGGGGAAGGTTGTATCCTGGGAGCCAGTAGGCCGCCTGGGACTAGGCCAGAAATGCCCCATAGGCCCGAGCTAGGCCCTGAGCCACCATAGCTGAGTATTGTAGGGACAGCCATACTTCAGGGACATGCCTGTTAGCCAGAGCGCTAGCGGAGCGACGGATCAGGGCAAGTTAGCGGGTAGGAATCCCCAGGCCTGGAGGTACTACTGCGCGGCTTCCGGAAGTAAGGAGAGATGGTATTGTGTTGGAGACCCTGCATCGTGGGATCATGGATTTTGCTATCCCCTGAGAGGAATTACCTGGTATACACGAGTACCTAGGAAGGTACCCACATGCACCACAATACACAAGGGAGGATAGCGCTGCCCTCACACTTACACTGGGTAACTCGGATGGACATCTGGCTGTTTAGATGCCAAGGTATGTAGTACCAGAAGGGGGGTTGTGTATTATTGTTATGCTTATTGTCCTAAATTTGCGGGGCCTTCCTTCAAACAGGCAACTGCAAAACATACAGGGAACAACAGTATCATCAATACAAAAATACATTGGCACACACCATACATAATTCAACATAATGCCTAATCACCATAACTGCATTACTGTATTCAGAACCTCATATTACCACAGATAGTGTACTCCCTAGGAGAATCCAAACTTCAATAGTAATGTCTGGGATCAGGTTTCTTTACCTCCCGCCCGTTGTGATCAATAATTGTAATACTGTATGATCTAGGCGGCCCATTTTTTGGTCTATACTCCATCTTATGCATGTAAATGTTTCGCCCGACACTCCAAACCCGCATCAGATAACATATCCTAGCCTCTGTTCGGTGTTCAGAGTAACTAGACTTTGACTTGAGGTAGTCCTCCACTGCTTCCCTTAGCCAGGTACCCCGATTGTCCTCAATCTCCTGCATTAGGGGCTCGGGAAAATAAGGATACTCCAATCCATGAGATTGCTTACAGTATATCTCGCTACTATGGCCCTCTCAACCCTGCTTATTCTCACCCGCTTCTTATTCCCTGCTTTACCTGGCAGTACCCATGACAGTGGTTCTTCAGGGGCAATGAGATCATACAGTATAGAGGACCCCTTTGGGAAGACTATTCCCTTCTGGATTTCATCCCACCTCCTCACTAACTCCTCGTGGCTTTCCTCAGCCGAGTATTCACCCACATCCCACCAGTGATCAACTAAATCTCCTCGCATTAAGATGAATCTGGTGCGGTCCAACCACTCAGAATACTCCTCATACAACGGAGCCCACCACTTGGTGCTATGCTCCGAGGACTGCTTCTTTACTGCTAACGCAGTCTCAGACTCCTCAGTCTCTCCACCAGAAGAGACACCAGATGTAGTATTTGAACGGGTGGCAGTCCCATAACGTTTTGGCCTTCCCCTTACAATATGGGTATAATTTGTGGGATTCATTTTCGGGGGGGTCACAGCAAGTACGACTTCCCTCCCCGACCCCTCATCAGACGTAAAACAGTCCCCCCAGTCCATGGCCGACCCAGGCCGTTCCTCCGACGTGTCCCGTGACTCCCCAGACCACCCTTGGCTCGAGCGGGACCCCGAGGGAGACGTGACAGGGGCAGGGATAGGGGCAGTGGCCATGGGCAGAGGGAATGGGGAAGTGTTCTTACGTTGCGGCAGCGTAATTAACAACTTGGCTATGTCACGACCCGTTGTGACTTTGGGCAGAGCAGGCTCACCACTCTTCTTGTTGCCCCGATTCTTCACCGCTTGCCGATCACTGTCCATTTCTTCCTGGGACAGGCTGGTACTGATGAGCTGCGCTGACGGATGCATCCGGTCGGGTCCGCTGTGGCTACCGGAAGTGACGTCATCATTCTCTCGTGAGGGCGCGCCATCTTGGGTGGGATCCCCCACCTGAACTTCCTCCTCCATCTCGACGTCCAGCGCCAGATATTCGATGTCGCCCCTCAGCTCCACTTGGGCCTTGGTCGGGCCTTTCTCTTCGGCCGCCTCCATCGGAGCCTGTGGGAGGGAAGAGGGTACCTCACCACTCCGCTGGCTTGCGATGGGATCCTCTTCCTCCAACACGCTGAGAGTCGCCACGGCCGTGGGACTCTTCCACTGCTCCGGCCGCACCAGCGCGTGCTGTCGGGGAATGTCTATACTCAACAGCTCAAGGTCACTGGTAAGTAACTCTTCCTTCTTTTCAGCACCGCTGTAGTGGCCCACCGGTAAGCGCATCACCACCGATGCACGGCTTCGGTTCTCATCGTCCGACGAGGCGGATGCCGAGGATGGTAAGGGTACCTCCGCAGGGGACCGACAGCGAGGTTCCAGGTTCTCGCTGCGGTTGCAGGCCTCAGCGCCATCCTTCTTGGGCACCATCATTAGTAGCGATCCCCATTCTCCGGGATCGACCTCCTTTCTTGATTTTTGGCAACGCCCCAGCCGTCAGCATGGCTGTATCTCCTCCCGCCTCCGCGTGCCCAGGCACGAATGGCTCCACGGCCCACAAGTAGTGGATGCCGCATTGAGGGCACTCGCCGTCGTACTGGCTTCTCCGCTACACTGCATATATAGACACTGTAGAATCTATCGATCACCCGTCTTCACTACCAGGAAGCCTCCTGGAAGTTGGTAGGGGTGTATGTCAAAGTCCGCCATGGCACAGCTAGTAGTTGCACTGGTTAAGGGAGACACATGGCACAACAGTCTCTCTTGCTCACCAGCTCTTCGCAACTGAGGGACAGGAAGCGCACATCCGGCTCCTCCCTCAGTAAGTTCAGACTTCCATTGGCAGATGCAGGGACCCCTCCCTCTGGTGGAGATTAGAGGAGGGTCCCACAGCTTCACGTCATGACCCAGAATCGGCTCTGAGCCTGTCACGCAGCAAGGTGAGGGGGGTGCGGGAGTGCTGGGGAGACCTGGCTACACTCTCCCCCTGGTGAAACATCCAACGGCCTCGCTTGGAGAACGACATTACCTGACACAATTTTACACAATGAAAAATTGCATGGTATAACCGGTACACTTAACAGGTCGACTTTACACATCAGGTTACATGATACATCACACCCATTATTACCCGAGGCTGGCTGAGACCATTTGTGGGGTGCCCCTAATTGAACATGTGGGGGTACCTCACTTTTGCGTCCGTGAGCCTCCCCCAGAAAAATTTCTTGGAGAGCACACTCTAAAGCGACAGTTACTGGCTCTTCGCTACTTCCTCCCCCTGGTGGAAGGAGTAGCACAACGTCTTTTAAGCAGACCTTTACCCGGTCATCCGCGGCAGGGATGCGGCAGACAAGGAGGCCAGGACCTTTCCCGCAGTCCACTACCTGGGGAATGGGGCGCTCCTTTTTGGGCTTAAAAGAGGCAGCCTTCCCTGAATCTCTCTCCACACAGTATTTGTCCCCATATTTTTGTGAGGCTTCCACTGAGAAGCGAGCACTGGACAATGTCTCGGTTCCACCTGGCAGGGGGGAAAGAGTAGACACCTTACCCCTGCGGTGATTCACGGTGGCCAACAGGTCCTCGGGGACGCTGTCAGTTCCCACCTTGGTGGTATCGGGACCTGTCCCCAGCTTTTCTCGGACAGTTCTCTCACTGACTCGAACTTCGGAAGCGTTGGATCCCAGTCCTGGGACCACTTGTGTCGGAGCGCACGGGCTCACACTCCGCTCAGGAACCGTAACTTTGGCCTTCTTCCCGGCCACCTCCATCGGAGTCTGTGGGGAACAAGGGGGTTCCTTACCACTCGGCTGGCTGACGATGGGCTTCTCTTCTTCCGGAAGGATCGGCGGTAGACACTGGTCCACTCTCTTCTCTGGACAGCTACCTTCTAATGAGGACACCTCCACCAGGACGCGATGCAGAGGGGAGCCCTTCGCCCGGGCGACCAGACTTAAGGAGCCATCGTGCTCCGCGGTCACCTGGAGGCTCACCCCCAGCACCCCTGGGTCGGTCGACTCACCCTTGTCGTCTGTAGGTACTGGTCCCAAGCCTAGGACCAATGGTACCTCTGCAGTAGGTCGGACTGACCATGGTAGGGCACACGGGCCCATATCAGGATTCACTGTCACTGGGATAGTGGTAGGGCACACGGGCCCATATCAGGATTCACTGTCACTGGGATAGTTGGCTTGATGACTCCACTAGGGTGGTCCGCCGGCCGGCGCATCACCACGAGTGGTTGGTCGATGAAATCACTAAAAGAAGATGGGGGTACAGACACCTTACCCTGTGATTCCTCTGTCTCCTCTGTATCATCGCTGGGGTGGTTCGCCGGTAGGCGCATCGCCACCGATGGAACTTCAACCTCTTCACTGGAAACTTCTGCATGCTGGTGTGGTGTATTACCTGTTGGCTCGCAGGAGGGCTGAGCTTCCGCCTGGAAGCAGCAGGCCAGGCGGCCAGGACCTTTCCTGCGGTCCCCTACTTGGCGAATGGGCCGCTTCTTCTTGGGCGCAAAAAGGGCAACTTCTACTAGTACCTTTGCCACATAGTCCTTGTCCCTACGCACGTGCTCAGCTTCCACTGAGAAGCGAGAATTGGACACTGTCTCTTTACTCAAAGTCTCTGCTTCACCTGGCAGGGGGTAAAGGGTAGATACCTTACCACTGCGGTGACTCCCGGTGGCCAACAGGTCCTCGGGGACCCTGTTAGTTCCCACCTCGGCTGTCTTGGGGCCTATCCACAACACGTCTGGGACAGTCCACTCACTGTCCTGAAACTCAGGAGCATTGGATCCCAGTCCTGGGACCAATTGTGTTATAGCACACGAGCTCTCGCCCTGTTCAGGAACCGTAACTCTGGCCTTTTCCACGGCCACCTCCATCAGAGCCTGTGGGGAGCAAGGGGGTTCCTTACCACTCTGCTGGCTTGCGATGGGTTTCTCTTCATCTGGAACGATAGGCGGTGGGTACTGGTCCACTCGCACTGCGGGACAGCTGTCTTCTAGGGGGGACACCTCCGCCAGGACGCGATGTCGAATGGAGCCATTCGCCCTGGTGTCCATACTTAAGGAGCTATCATGCTCCGCGGTCACCTGGAGGCTCACACCAATCACCCCTTGGGCAGTCAACTCACCCTTGTCGTCGTCAACAGGTACTGATCCCAAGCCTGGGACCGAAGGTACCTCTGTAGGCCGGACTGGCCATTGTAGGGCACACGGGCCCATATCAGGATTCACTGTCACTGAGATAGTTGGCTTGAAGACTTCACTAGAGTGGTCCGCCGGCAGGCGCATCACTCCGAGTGGTTGGTCGCTGAAATCACTAAAAGAAGATGGGGTACAGACACCGTACCCTGTGATTCCTCTGTCTCCTCTGCTGGTTCGGCATGCTGGGGCACAATAGACTTCAATAACCCCACATCGCAACATTCACAGTAGGACCACCATGTCAATGTCTCTCTAGAACAGCCGCACGTGGGGCTAAAACACTGTATGCCCATTTCTCCTTCCACCTCGATGGTCCTGAAGTCGAGGGGTCCCTGAGCCACGTTGGCTCCCTTAGCGTGGGCTTCTTGCAGGCAGGAGCACATGAAGCGAAGAGAATCTACTCCGGGCGCGCCAGGCCACGTACACACTAGGGTGTATCCCCTGACAGTCTATCTCTGGTTCCTGCTCAGAAAGAAAATATTCCAAGTCTACGACAATGCCTTCCTCCTCCTCCTGGTGAACAGAAGTGTCTGATGGCTGTTCACTGTGCTCACTCCCCCTGGTGGAATTTAAAGGAGGGGTGTGCTCTATCACTGAGTGTCTCTGTCTCTGCACTGAGTCACTCACATTGCGGGGGCGGGGCTCTGGTTTTCCCGCCAGTCCCGGATGGTTTTCTGCAAAATCATTCTGCACCTTGAGCGCGGTACCACGTTCACTCGGCTCACTTGAGGAAAGTTGCCATGGCGTGGGGTCAGCATATACTAAAGGGTAACCCTCAGGGGGGCACCCGGGCATAAATAACACAGACGGTGCCTCGGACATGCAGATATCTTCTGAGTGTGTCACTACAAAAAGCCGCGATCTCCACGTGGACGTGGAGACTGGCTCTATATCTATAAGGAGAGTGTGCTGCCATCTGGGGATTTTACGCATATACTAATAGATCTCCTCTTCACATATATTGGCGGGAACGCCTTCTAAGGCCACCACCCGGCGGGGACTAAGATTATTTATCCTCAAAGCCCAGGCGAGGACCTCGTGTCCGGACTTGACAACCATGGTAGACAAAAATTAGGGCTTGGACAATTTGAAAAAAAAAATGGAACAGGGCACCCCAGGTCTCTCTCAGCAGCGCCTCCAAATGTAACGGGTTTCCCCCCCCCAATCGCAGATATAGTGTGGGGTGCAAGGGAACATACGATGTTACCATAGGTGTGGTGTATTACCTATACCATGTACAGCAGCGCAGCTTGAGTGTTACTGCAGGTAACTTAAAATCAATACACCTATGGATAGTGAGCACTTTCTTTATAAACACTGCACATTAGAGGCTTAAAGTGACCATCGGGGCACTTTTACCCTGTATATCCTGCACGAGCAGGCTGCCGCATAAACTCGCGGTTAGAGACACATAATGCGGAGGCAGTCACTGGTCTGCGCGTGCACGTGGGAGATAGGAGCCGACACGCGCGTTTCGCGAGAGGCTTTCTCAAGGTGAATGGTAAGTATTGTTAAGGGAACCCTGCAGGTAGGCAGGTATTTATGGAATAAGGGATAAAAATACACACTCACAAACAGAGCTGAATAAAATGCATTTTTATGCCGCAACGACAGGAAATAAGATATATAATGTATGTACTAAGTACAGTATTGTTGGCCGCACGTCTAGGACGATTAGTACTAGTTACATCATTTTGTCTACTGTGAGGTTTTTTGCTTAGCAGGGAGGTCTGGGTTGAACGATTTATTTAGTTCCCTCCGTGTGGGCACCATTACACCACAGTGGCTCAGTATTTTTACATTTATATACCAAATCATTTGTTCATTCTTAACTTGGCCTAATCTACATCATTTATATGGGTACCATTGACTTTGCTTGCGTGACCACCATTGGTCCAGTATCCTCCATTGTTCACACATTTTTTATTACATTTATATCTTTATTTTTATTTTTATTTGCCACTTTTATGTACTTTTTTTATTTATTTTTTTATTTATATTTTCACTTTTATTCATACATTTTTTATTTCTCATTCATACACCTCTTTTTCTTCCCCTGTCTCCTTTCCCTCTTTACATATATATTTTTTATATATATATATTTTTTTTTTATATATTTTTATATTATATTTATTACACATTTTCAGCTTTTTTGTTAGCTCCTTTGTCTTATTTTTTGCACCTGGGTCCCTCTGAGTCTCTATAATACCTATTTTATCTCCTTCTACATTTAGTTGTTATTCAGCTATCTCTTTATACTTAGGGTATTGTTTACCATGTATTGACATCTGTTTCTTGTATTATATGTATTATATATATGTTACTATGCAAGTTATCTACCAATGACATTCTACTTAATCTTTTTGGTTAACCTTTTTGGTTAACTTGTGTGCTTAATTTTTGTTTTACAATTGTGATATATAATTAATGCACTAGTTGAAGCGCTTAATACTATATGCAATAATATATTTGGTCCTTAGGATTAAAATTGTGAATCTGTATCTATGTGTGCTTTGGCATATATGGGGGTTAATCCAACCCTATTACTCATCATGTGTATCTCATTACTAATCCTCTGTCTTCTATGCTCTGATTGGTCTTATGTACTATATAACTGTGTTTAATGCCTATGCTATTTCTCCTGATGAAGTCTCGTTCGAGACGAAACGCGTAGAGATTGCTGTGGAGCCTACTGTCCAGTTTGTATATTTTATACTGACACTCATCTGCATATATTGCACTTTTGCTGCGTTGCTAGCATTTTGCTACCAGCCATTCAGACATTCAAGTTCCTGTTTACACTGTGAACTCTCTCCGGCTGAAACCTCGCTGACGTCATTGAGCTCTAGCGAGATTTGATTCAGTGTATGCTTTGTGTAGCGCCGGAGCAAGGGGAAGGCGGCGTCCCTCGTGGCTTTCGGTCCCTGCTGGGACATAGAGGGGCTATTGTGGCAAGACACACCGCGGACATCACACCGAAGTCCTCCTCTTTGGGTTCCTGCGTCTGAACAGGCTGAGTTGTACTCAAAAATGCATTTTATTCAGCTCTGTTTGTGAGTGTGTATTTTTATCCCTTATTCCATAAATTTATTGTTATACAATTTTACGCTATGAGTGCGCCTGTTTTTTCTGTGTTTTTGTATATATATATGTAACGGGTTTTTCCCCCCCCCCAATCGCAGATTATACTGTGGAGGTGTAGGAACATACAAGGTTACTCAGGTGTGGTGCATTACCTGTTGGCTCACAGGAGGGCTGAGCTTCCGCCACGGGGAACCTGGGGTAATTATACTAGGGGTGATCACTTACAACATCTTCTCGGTACAGCGCCTCCACCTGCGATGGCTCCCACCAGAGGGGGAGTGGTTCCTCGCAGGACAATCACAATAATAATCACTTACACGACAGCATGTATATTAACTATATGACTTTACTAACACACATATCACACATTACATAACATCATAACCTTATCACCTCAGGCCCAATGTCTGGCGTTCCCACCCAGTGTCCTGTAATCCCCCACACCCAATGTCCCGTATTCCTACGGAGGTCGTGGGTGACTGCGCAGTCACTATGAACTAATAGGCCTGTTGGTGCACATATAATTCAGAGGTACCTTCCGAGTACTCCGATGCTCGGGCCTGCAACACTCTTCTCAAAGGGTCAGACGTGCGATGCATCCGTCTGATCCTATCCAGGTACTTCTCCCGGAACCCCAACGAGGGTCCCACCGCTTCACGGGAACACCACCGTCTCACGGTAACAGGAACCGAATCACGGGAACAGCAACCGCCGCTATCCCTGTCTATCCCTAACTAACCCTAACGTGACAGGAACCCTAACCTAGGGCCTGTCCCTGATGAACCGCAACCTGGGGTGGCTTGGGGAAATCTCCTAGGGCCTGCGGGGTTAATAACCTGCCCCCCTACCCTACTACCCAAGTCCCTAACTGTAACCTAATAACTCACTGATACTAACAGCGCCTGCAGCCGACACACAGCTCTCACAGTCAGCCTGCAGACAGTAACACACGCTGCACACACACTGCACTCAGTACACGCAGCGTCAACATGCAACACTCATACACAGCAACCTGGAACCCGCAGCAAACACACTGCACACACTCAGCATCCGCTGCACACCCTGTGCCTATTTGTCAGTGCTCACAGCACTACCCGCTGTGGCACTGCCAAACCTGCACCCTCACACACCTAAGGGTGACCTTCCCTATCTAGGGCCGTCCCTCTTCAGTTACCCCCTGCCCTTACCGGGAATTGGGGCCTGCCTGGGGACCTAAGGAGAACCCTTACCTGGTGCAGGAGCCACTCGCTCCCTGCACCCTTCCTTCTCCTTCCTTCTCCTCAGCCTGACTGTCTCACGCAGCTCTCTGCCCGCGAAATGTATCCAATTCCTCTCAGACTCTTGGCCCTCATTGGCCACACTGTCCCACCTGGTGTGCCTGGCCCTAAGCCTCATGGGAATTGTAGTCCCGAGGCCCTTACAATAACATTGGGGCCGCGTGCGCTCCTCCCCTCTGCCTACACTAACTCCTAATGGCCGCCGCAACCCTTCCTGAGCTGTCCCTACTCTCGCGCGACTCTCCTGCGCTTTCCCTGCCCTCACGCAACTGTTCCCTGGCTCTAGGGTTCTCCCTGCGCATGCGCGAGCTATCTGGGCCGCCGGGGACCTACTGCGCATGCGCGACCCTGCGCAATATGGCGGCGCCCTATCCGCCCGGCTCCGGGAGCGCCGGGAGCCCTGAGATGCGCGTGCGGCCTTGGCAACCGGCCGCACGCGTCCCCGGCAACCCCCGAGCCGGGACCTGACCGCCCTCTCCTCTGCCATCGCCGAACGGAGCCGCCATTGGACGCGGCGGCCCCCGCGATCGGCAGCAAGGTGAGGGGGGTGCGGGAGTGCTGGGGAGACCTGGCTACATATATATATATATAGGAAAACACAGGGGGTGCCCAGTGCTACATCCAAATGACAAAACATACATGGTAATAATTACAAGAAATGATGCTTCAGTACTAATAACAATGCTAATGCTAATAATAAAATATGGTTTTTTAGTTAGAAATTTTGGCCAAAACATCATAAGCTTGCACACCAAACGTCAAGGTAAACCATAATAAGTGCAAGTCCTACACTACACTGCATTTGTTCCCAATACCTCTGGTTGTGGCACCTCCCCCAGAGCTCACGTCAACTCCCCCTTTTTAATGGTGGATTGTCTCATCTGTCTACGACATGCAAATAAGCACACAGTCATTTTTCCATTTGATATATATTTGTATTAACCTCCTAAAATAATTTGTGGAGCCCATTGCAAGACCCCTGGCATTGAAGAGGTCAGTGTAAGTTAATGTCTGCAGTGGAATTTGAACTGAATAATCATCTCATTAGAACAGATGTTGTGCACATCGGCATGTTTCAGCATTGCCATGTTCCAGGATGCTGGGGTGTGGGTGCATCCGACGAGCCGACCTCTGTTGCTGCCAGATGTTGCCTTTGTCTGATACCGTGTGCTGTGCCAGACTCTGAAGAGCCTTCCACCTGCCCAGCCTTCCGTGGATCAGCAGTATTGTGTGGTGGGGACCGAGGGAAATTTCCCACCATCCTCTTTTATTCGTGATGATTTGTATTTTATGAGTGCAGTAAAACCCCACAGGGGTCCATAAAGCCTCTTGTTTGTAAATGTTATGTGTTCAGTATGCAGCTGTTTGTCTTCAATGGTGCTGAAAGGACACCGAGTCCCAAACCAAGAGTAAGTTGCTCATCTTTAGGTCCCAATACGTGCATTTGAATCACTGCATGAAGAGGAGACACTTGGGTACTCAGAATAACTTTCTGATCTGGATGCAATTTTGAAATAATGCAATATCAAGCATTTGTGTTAATTAGACAGGGGGCAAGGTGTAGGCGCAATCCAAGCGAGCCATTTTTTTTAACATAGGATTAAAGCAGGGGGTCTCCGGAACTGAACCCCATTAACGTCAGCTCTGGGGATCCCTTGGTTCCCGGGATACAGACTCCGAAGGGGGTGCTGGAATCTGCTGCAAGTTTAAAGCTCCCGCAGCATGTGAATCGCTTGCGGAAGCCGCACTGGATGATGTCTCAGCTTCCTATTGGCCAACAGGAGCGGCCATTATGTGAACCCCAGCTAGCGAGCCGGAGCGGCTGCTGGCACCCCATAGGGAGATAAGTATCTAGGGAAGCAGGGGTCCTAGAGCTGAAATTAATGGATTCAGCTCCGGCGACCCCCTGCTTCAATCCTACTGTAAATTAAAAAAAAGGATTGTTTCCTTAAAAAAAAAAAATGATTTCTTCCAAACCCAGTTTCCATAAATGATTGAAGCCCCCGCGCCCCTCGGCATCCTCAGCTGGCGTCAGCTCCCGGAACAAAAAACACCTAAAACCAGAGAGTGCATTGGCTATGTTATTCTCTAAAGTAAATGTTCTCCATTAGTCAGTGGAGCACCAATCTTCTCAGTAACCGCACCACTGGGGGAGAACTGGCCATTAGTCCCAGCAACGGCGATGCGACGTCGCGTCAAAACAAGTGTATTGAATCCGTCACGTGTGCCTATAGTAGGAGCGCCGCGACGGAGCAACGTTTGGTCGCGATCGCTGGAAGTCAATGAAAATTGATTTTTCAGCGACCGCAGCGTGACGTCAGTGGGCACGTGAGCGGTTCAGCCAAACAAGAGGTTCTCTTCAGTGGCATATTCATCCACACCGGAACAGCAGGCAAATAAGGTGAGTCTCTTAATCCCCTTCTCTTTATATTCTCCCCTTAATGTCCAGCCCCTCTACCTGCTCCTCCCAAGTTTCATTAACACCATCAGTGCTGCATTGGACCTCCACCCCCTCCTGTCATGACCCCCTTCCTGAGGATTACAGGGGGCTTCTGAAAACTTGACTAGCACAAGGTCTAAATCCAGGAATCTCGTGTGACTGCAGGTACAGAGGACACTGGGAAGCAACATGGTCAGTAAGTCTGAGATCAAGAGTACAGGCAGTCCTCGTTTTACAACGCTTCGTTTTACAACGAATGGCTTATCCAACGCTGTGCAATGCATACTTATATTAATTTTTACAACGCCAAAACTGCTTATCCAACGCTCTTACGATGCTTTGCAACGTTGTTTATGTGTATGTGTGTGTATATATTGTGACAGAAACCAGGGGATGTGTCCCTAGAGGAAATCGCATTGGACCTTTGGCCTGTCACTCCGCCTCACTCCAATGAGATGGCTCCCTTGGCCCGCCCGCCCCCGCACACCTCTCATTGGTATGAGGCGGAGTGACGGGCCAAAGGTCTCACACACACACACACACACACTCACACACTCACACACACACACACACACACACACAAACCCCATCCCCCCCAAGCTCACACCCCGGCGCCGCTACAGTCAGCGGGGGAGCGGAGCGAGCACACGGGACACAGCGGGGGAGCGGCCACAACACGCTGCCTCCCGCCTCACATCCACGTGGGAGCGGCCGGACGGGTGAGGGAGCGGCCGGACGGGTGAGGCAGCGGCCGGACGGGTGAGTGATCGAGCAGGCGGACGGGTGAGTGATCGAGCAGGCGGACGGGTGAGTGAGCGAGCAGGCGGACGGGTGAGGGAGGCGGCCGGACCGGGTGAGGCGCAGTCATGCGGACGTACGGGTGAATTTAGCGAGCAGGCGACGGGTGAGGGAGCGCCGTACGGGTGAGGGAACGGGCCGGACGGTGTGAGTAGCTGCAGGCAAGACCAGTGAGGGAAGGGGCCGGACGGGTGAGGGCGAGCAGTCTATCTCTTGCTGCTACTAGCTATGAGTGATCGGCCCACACATGTGGAAACAGACGGGTCAGGTTTGTTTGGGGGGACAGATGGAAAGGTTTCGGGGGGGGGGGGCAGGACTAATGTGTTTGTGTGTTTGTGGGAGTGGGTGGTAACAGAAAGAACGGAATGGAGGTTTTCGTTGCCATTAGGCGTGTTTGGAGGGGACAGCCGCAAGTTTCGGGGGGGGGGGGACAAAAGATCAAAGTACTGAGACCTCTGGCGTCCTCACAATCTAGGCCATCTCCACCGGTCTTCCACAGTCTTCACCCTATCCAAACGCTTCTCCCCACCCTCACAATCTGCACACAAGCCTCCCGATCGCCTCTCACACCCTAGGCCTCCTGTTTTCCGTTTCACTCTACTACTGTGTATTTCGTTTGTCCTTTTGTACATCTGTTGTTGAGGTCTTGCTTGTTTGTGCCCTCCCATACGCAAACACTATTTTTCCGTCGTCGGGGGGCTGCCAACGTTTCGGGGGGGGGAAACAGACAGAATGAACTCTTTCCCCCCCGTCGTCCTCCCGCGTGGGGGGACAGAACTGGATCTTGTTTTCGGGGGTGTCCGGGGGGCGACAGACGAGGTTTCGGTCGGCGGCGGGGGTGCAGACCGACGAGAGGTTTTCGGGGGGGGGGGGGCACGTGTGGGGTGGCTCGAGATGCCGGTTCGGCGTTCGGCGGGGGTGACGGGTGTTGGGGTGGGCAGTATGCAAAGAGGTTTCGGTGGGGGGTACATACTACCGCTCGCATCCCTTGGGGGAACCTATGTTGTCATCCCCTGCTTGACCTCCACTTCTTCACCTACCTTCACAGACCTTGTACCCTATCTTACTCTACCTCACACCTGCGGGAGACCTAATCCCTATCAAGGCAACTCTCCC
Organism: Ascaphus truei; assembly: GCA_036426205.1. Classification (NCBI taxonomy): domain Eukaryota; kingdom Metazoa; phylum Chordata; class Amphibia; order Anura; family Ascaphidae; genus Ascaphus; species Ascaphus truei. The sequence goes on from WSYH01003243.1 coordinate 49,522, forward strand.
CGTCCCCCCCGCGACCGCCATGTCTCTTCTACTTCTGGGATCTAATACCCCAGCTCTAGCTAACCCAACTCAACCAGTACCTGACAACAGTTCACGACCACCTCGATAACCCCACCTCCCCCCCCTCCCTCCCTCGGCCCCACCCCACCCCCCCACGCCGAGGCCACGCCCCCCCGCCCCACGCCACCCGCCCCAGCCCAGAACCAACCCCCCACCCCCCCAACCCCCCCTCATACCCTCAACCCCCCCCCGCCCCCTGCCCCCGACCAGCCGCTACACGCTCATGACGCAGCAGCCCACCCCCCACCCAAACTCCCACCCCCCTCGCCAAATGGAAGGACGCGACGCCTCCCCCCCACATAAGCCCCTCCCCAAAAGGCACCAGCCGCTCCAAACCCAGCTAAAACTGGAAAAAGTGCTATCTCGCTAATCTGAATCCCTCCCAGTATCCCACCCCGACTAATCTTACGAGACCCCTCACCCCGCGCTCCCTTTTCCCCCCTCCCCCCCTTCGCCTCCCCCCTGCCCTCTTTCCCGTTCCCTCTACCCCCTCCTAAAGATTCTTCCGCATTCCACCTCTTCCCCTCCCCCCTCGCTCCCTTCCCCTCCCCCTTCACCACCAGCTTCCCTCCCCACCACCGAAAATTTCCCCCTTCCGCCCCCCCCCTTCCCGTGTCTCCCCTTCCCCTTTCCCGTCCTCCCCCTTCCCAGTCACCTCCCTTCCCCACCCTCCTTCCCTCCCTCCCCCCTCCCCAATCCCAAAAACGGGATCCCCCCCCGCCTTTCCCCTCCCCCCCTCCCCGCCCTTCACCAATCCCCTGTCCCCTCACTATCCCATCCCACCCGTTCCCCTCCACCCCGCTAAACGGACCCCACCTATCCCTACCTCTCCCCCCCCCCCGTCCCCCTCCCTCCCCCCCCTTCCCCGTCCTCTACCCCAGACCTCCCTCGCTGCCCTCACGGACCTCACTCGCCTGCCCACTCCCCCCCCCTTATTCTCGCCCCCTTCCCCAACTACCCCCCTCCACCCTCCCCCCCTCCCCCCTCCTCTCCGCCTCCCCTCACTCCCTCGACCGCACCACCCCTCCTCCTCCCCTCCTCCCCGCCTCCCTCACCCACCGCCCCCTTCCCTCCCCCCCCCGCCCTTCCCCGCCCCCCTCCTCACCCTCCTTCTCTCCTTCGGGCTGACCCTGCTACGCCTCTTCCCTCTCTCTGTGTCCCTCTCTCCACTCCCCCCAACCTGCGGAACACCCCCGCCTCTTGCCTTTCATCACATCTCACCCCCCCACCGCTCACACCCCTGCGCCACACAGCCGACGACGCACTCAACAGACACCCCCCCCACACATCTACCACCCCCCGGCCCGCCTCTCACCCCACCCCACACACTCCGACACTACACCTGCCGCCTCCTGCCCCTAACGCAACAACATCACTGACCAGCTGTCACCCGCACCTCCGACACCCCCGCCGCCTCACACCCTAGCAGGACCCCCGACCCCCACAGGCCCACTCACTACCCACGCGCTCACCCTACTGAACACCCCCGCCCCTCACACAACACGCTCACACCCCCTACAGGTACCCACGCACCTCACACTTTTTTACATCACTTATTCCACCAAAATATACATTGTACTGTGTGTTTTCAATCAAAAACCATTTTTATCAACATCGTAATTACATTTTCTTTTCAACATTATTATCCAACTTTCACAAATAACTCAATCTAATTGTTCCACCATTTATAAATAATACTAACTACCTATACGCATTAACAATCCCGGGCAACGCCGGTGATATCAGCTAGTATATAATATTATTAATATCTTTATTTATTAATGTTATACAGCAGTCCTCGTTTTCAACGCTTTCGTTTTACAACGAATGGCTTATCCACGCTATGCACTACATACCCAGTTTTTTTACAACTGCCAAAACGGCTTATTCCAACGCTCTTACCACTGCTTTGCAACGTTGTTTATGTGTATGTGTGTGTATATATATAATACATATAATCTTATGCTCGACGCATCCAATATGGCCGGCGCCTGCTGTAGGCCGCCGGGAGCTCCCGTGCGATGCGCTCATCCCCACGCACGCTCCTGCCAGCGCAGGTGGCCAAAGATACTACACTCCGCGCTTAGGGGAACGCGGTGGACCCTGTATCCAATGCAACTACACAACGACAAACAACACAGACCAACAAAGCATGTAGACACACACAGAACACAGCCACCCCCACATCTACCTAGCCCCCCTCATTCTCCCCATCCCCCCCCATCTTCTCCAGCTCCTCCCCCAACATCTCTCCCCATTCCCCTCACATCTCTCCCGCCCCCCCTCACTCTCTCCCATGCTCCCTCACATCTCTTCTCCCACTCCCAGCCTCCCCCCTCCACTCCTCCCCAGCCACCCCCTCCTACAACATCTCTCCAGCTCCGCCCTCATCATCTCTCCCAGCCCCCCCCTACACTCTCTCCAACAGACCCTGACATCTCTCCGACCCCCCTCACATCTCCCTCCATCCCCCCTCCGCATCTCCAGCCCCCCTCCTCTCCCTCCCACCCATCACAATCTCTTCAGCATACATAGCCCCATCACATTTCCTCCCCAGCCCCCTCACATCTCCCCCAGCCCCCCTCACATCTCTCCAGACACACTCACATAGCCCCTCACATCCCTCCCCCAGCCCCCCCTCGCATTTCCTCCAGCCCCCCTCACATTTCCCCAAGCCCCTCCTCGCATGAGGAGTGTCCTGCCCGCAGCAGGCGATGCCTCCAGGCATCCAGAAGCAATGCTGTCCCCAGGGACACCATGTCCGAGCACATGCCCAGGCTGCATTATAAATACCAAGGAGGTGGGACGGGTAAGGCGGTTCTCTACTGCGCGGCAGTTTTATTTGGCTGACGTTAGTCAGCCATTCTATATGTGCCACGCACGGCTACTACAGGGAAGTGAGAACCGGCCGACAGGGGGGAAATGAGTGAAGAATGTATTTGCGCGCTAACAGCCTCCCACTGAAAATTAAAAAATGTACAGTCTAGTATGTTGTGTGTGTATGTATGTGTCGTATGTATCTGGTGTTTATTTATTGGTGTGTGTCATTATGTTGTTGTGGTTATGTTTTGTGTACACCTTTATATCCAGTGCTCGCTAACGCCAACCCGGTGCCCACTCCGCCCGGCCGCGAACGAAAATTGGCCGGGTGGGGGCCAGCTACTTTTTCCCCTGCTTACTGGCGCATAATTTTTTTTCAATAAAAATAAATAATAACAACAAAAATATCCTCCCTGGCGAGTTGCTCCCATTGTCGTGACGCGGAAGGAGCCCTTCCCTGCAGTGTGTAGTAATCGGGCTGCTCTTGGTCCTCCGCGCCGTGGTCCCTGTCCTCCTGCCCGCCTTCCCCCCCTCATCCCCTTCCAGTCTCCGCTCCTGTCCCCGTGGCTGGCTCGGCGCGGTAGGCCAGGAGATACTCAGTGGTGTGAGAGATGAGATAGTGTGGTGTGTATTAGAGTGTGTGTGTTTGTGTGGTGTGTGGTGTGTTTGTGGTGGTGTGTGTGTGTTTGTGTGTGTGTGTGATTGTGTTGTGTTCTATGTGTGGGTGTGTGTGTAATGAAGTGTGTGGTGTGTGTGTGTGATGTGTGTGTGTGTCGTGTTGTTGTGTTAGTGTGATGTGTGTGGTGTGTGTGGTGTGTGTGTGTGGTGTGTGTGTGTGTGTGTGTCGTGTTGTGTGATGGTGTGTTAGTGTTAGGGGCGTTTGTGCGAGCGTGCGTCGCAGTGTTTGTATTGTGCCTTGTTGTGTGTATGAAGGGGAGAGACACGTGAGGTTCCCCACCCTCACTCAGTGCATCCCCGCATCTTAACCCCCCATCTATCCACCCCCCCCAAACCCCCCCCCCCCCCCTTGTCTCCCGGTTCCCTCCGTGTCCCCCCCGCTTTCCCCTCGGTCCGTGGCTTCAACTCCGATAGGCTGTCCTCTCACTGTCTTCACTACCTCCCCCCTCCCCCCCCCTCTTTCCCTACCCTCCCGACCCCCAGTAAAATTAAAAAAAATCCTTCTGTCTATTGGTCCGTGAACGCGCGCAAAGGGCCCTCCTCTCTCAGGGCTTAAAAGTAATGGCTGCTCCTGCTCCTGGCGTGCGCGCTTCCCTGTCTTTCGGCCTCGCGCTGTCCCCCTCATCCCCCCAGTCTCCGCTCCTGTCCCCGTGTGCTGCAAGCGGGGGCAGGCGATGTTGTCTTCGCCGGTCCCCGCTTGCCTCCCGGTGCCCCCTGTTCGTCTCACTCGTGGCGGGAAATCCAGCCATGTTGTGTTCCCCCCTCGGTCCTCCCGTGCGTTTCCCGCTTCCCCCCCCCACAGATGTGTGTGTGGTGTTGTATATTGTTGTTATGTTGAGAGAGAGTGTGGTTTAGGTGTGCTAGAAGTGTGTTTATGTGAGAATGAGTGTGTGTGGTGTCTGTGTTAGAAGTGGGGTGTTCGTGGTTGTGTCTGTTGTAGTGTTGTGGGCTTTGTTGTGTTGTGTGTGTTTGTGTGATGGTGGTGGTGTTGTGTTTGTTGTGTTGTGGTGTGGTGGTGTGTGTGGTTGTGAACGTGAGTACCCCTATAGTTTCCCCACCATCCAGCTCATAACCCCCCAACCCCCCCACCCTCCATTCCTACCCCCCCACGACATTCATTCCATCCCACCCCACCCTTCAATCATTATCCCCCCGCACCCATCATCATACCCCCACCCGTCATTCATACCCACACACAGTCATCATCAGTGGTCAGTCAACCCCCCCACACCTTCACTGCATCCCCCACTCCCTCACCCCAGTCAGTCAATACCTCCCCCCCACTCATCCCCTTACCCCCCCACTATCCAATTCAGTCCAACATTCTTCAAAATTCGTCATACCAACCCCTTGCCCCCTGCCCCATCGCCCATTTCACAAACCCCACCAATTCATCGTAATTCCCCAGCCCGTTCAGACCAGACCCCCGTCCCCCCCACGCCATCACCGATTCAGTCCCCCCAAACCTCCCCACCATCACCCATCCATCACCCGCCCTCCCCAATCACCCAGTCTAGTCCACCTACCCCAACACCCAACCCACCCCAATCACCCCACCCCGTCCCTCTCCCCACCCCTCCATCCCCCCCACCACCCATCCCCCATTCCTCCCCTCCCCTCCCATTCCCCCTCTCTCTGTCCTCCCCCCTCTCTCTTCTCTTCTCCCGGCTTCTCCCCGGCTCGCGCCGCACCCCGCTCTCTCCGTCTCTCACCCCTCTCGGTCACTCACCGCTCTCGTCTTCTCTCACCGCCTTCTCGGGACTTCTTGGTCGCTCCCCACACCCCTCTCTGTCCCTCCTCACCCTCGCTCTGCTCCTCCCCCTTCTCCTGTCTCTCTCTCACCCTCTCTCGCACCCGTCTCACACTCGTCTCACCACTCTCCTGTTACCCTCCCTCTCTCTGTCTCACCCTCTCTCTGTCTCACCCTCTCTCTGTCTCACCCTCTCTCTGTCTCACCCTCTCTCTGTCTCACCCTCTCTCTGTCTCACCCTCTCTCTGTCTCACTCTCTCTCTGTCTCACAATCTGGATATTTTATTTACCCTGTATATCTTAACTGCCCTATACTACACCAAAATAACCTATACTGCTTTCTTCCAGATCTAACTCTCGGGCTTCACACGGATGACATCGGAACCCCCCCTAACCCAGAAGACAGGTAGGGAACACATCCCCTCCAATGTATAACATTGCGGGAATCAGGGTACCTGGACATTGAGGGTCTGCGGACCAGGTAAGATCCCAGGTGGGATTGCTGCTTTAAATATTGTGAAGCGGGGGCATCCAGGCACTAGTTAAGGGGTGCAGGAAACTAGTCATTCACATCTGGCTTTTTTTTCTAGATTCGACATTTATACACACACACACACAAAAAGGACTAATTGTAATATAATGTAATACAATAAATAAACTTATGTCAAAAACGAATGTTCTTACTAGGAATTTATTCAATTTATTTCATTTATGGGTTTTTTTAAATGCGGGGCTGGGGGCGGGATTAGAGGCGGGGTTGGGGCTGGACTAGAGGCGGGGTTGGGGCGGGACTAGGTGGCGAGTAGATTTTTTGGTTCGGCGAGTAGATTTTTGGGTGATTTGTCAACCACTATTTGTGTGTGTGTGTGTGTGTGTGTGTGTGTGTGTGTGTGTGTGTGTGTACAATGTTATAAAAACATTTATTAAAGTATTTATTTCGAAACTTATTTAAACACACACATATACACACACATACACACACATACAGTACCTCACTATACACACAAAAAGCGTGCGGGACGTGCATGCGGATTCGCACAGGAACGCGCCCGCACACGGCCGCACACAGTATAGAACGGCCCTAAGGAGTCTTTGTCCAGGCACCAGCTGCCACTCCGGGACTGCAACACAGTGAGGAGCTTCAGATCACTGAGTGGTGAGTAAGTTGGTTCAAGTGCCAGTGATTATGGGGATACATCTCTTTAAGGTTAATCAGTGTTATAACGTTAAATATGTTTTTATTGGGATGTAGCAATGTCAATATCATGTATTTTTGGCTACGCTGTGCCCCATGGTACACATCACCGCCCCTTGTAAACTTTCCATTTTCATTACATCGGTCTCCTAACCTTCAGTGGATGTCATTGGTTTAAAAGTACTTGCCACTCATTGGTTACAACGATCTGCGCTGTCATTGGTTGACAGTCAACCATGTGACGCCGTCGCCGCACAGAAAGACACATTTCTTGCCTTCCCTACATGTGGACACGCCATAGCGCTTTGCAAGCCCGCGCTGACTGGGGCACCTTGTTCGAGGCGCGCACACCATCGCAAGCACTGGGACCGAGGCCTTAGGCTGCGTCCATAGACACTGCAGCCGTGCGGAGGCGCGCGGAGGCTGAGGGAAAGCGGGTGCTTTGTCTGGCCTTAGTACGCGCGCAGTCCGGGGGCGTGTCTATGGGCGGGCCAGTGACATCACGGAGCTGGTTCGGCCTCATTGGCGAACCGCTCACGTGACCGCCCTATGGCGCAAGAAATCAGTTTTGACTGATTTCACGCACATCGCGCGCCCCCTCCCGCTTCAGCGTGCATGCGCCCGCACACTGTATAAACGCGATAACTGCCTTTGGGCAGTCTGATCGCTCAGCATGCGGATGTGTCCGCGAGGCCTGCCCCTCTATGGACGCAGCCTTACTCCTGAAGGGAGCACGGCCTGCATTTGGGCTGACCCCAGAACCTCTGTGGCACTGCTCTAAAGGTTTTATTCAGGGGTATCTGAGGCGGTGAGTCGTCTTTGGCTGTGGAGCTTTATGAATAAGCCACTAAATGATTATTATCTGCAGTCAATTTGAAAGGTTTATAAACCAGACATCCCGGCTTTAATTACAATGGTGCCTTATGAAGTCTTGCACATTCATCTCATGTTAAACGGGCATCATGCCTACCACCGAGAAAAAGCTTATTACCTTGGAAAACAAGCAATGCTGGGTACAACTCCATTGTTCATCGCCATCACATCATATGGATTGAGGCTCTTCCTTGTTCTGCAATGTGTTGTGTAGTTTAAAGATGATGAGAACATTTCAGTTGAATTTATTTCTTTTATGTATGTATATAGCAAATAAAAATCCCACGTTGTGAGCACATTCACATCTCAGACAGGTCTGCAGCCCTGCCCTTCCCCATTATCTCTTAGCACACCGTGCTTCCATTGCAGCCAGGGATTCTGGGTAATGACATGCAAATGAGCATACCGTGTGTCACCCTTTACGTTTTAACATGGAGCCCTATACGCGTACGCCTGCCGCATTACACAGCTTTTCAGCACAGCCTGGGTTAAAGAAGTGCAAAGCCAGTAAACCTACTCACAGACCAGTTGGGTCTCTTCAGTGCGAGGCTGGTTATACTGACTTTGCAATGTGAAGCTGGGATAGGTTTCCCCCCACACCTTAAATAAGTTATGTGGGTAAGAAAGAGTCAAAAGACCTCCACCGTATAGCAAATAAAAATATCACTTGTGAGCACATTCACATGTATTCAAACCAAAGGAATCTCACAGCCAAATTGGTATTTACAAACCTGAAAGATTTTAGTTGAGGGCTCTGCCCTGGGAACTGGCTACACCAAAGCACCACAGACTGTTATTGTGTCTGTGTAACCCCTCGTTGCCCGGCTCCTGAGGAGTGTCACTGTGAGGTACAGTAGTGTAGATGTGGTGCCACAGACTCTCTTTACCGTCTCAGCATTCTCCTGGCTGGTGAGCTCTCAGGGTGGTAATAAAGGGGCGCCAGGAACTTTTATACAAACAGGACAGGCTTTATTGACAGAAAGGCTTTTCTCTTAGATTCTCTTCCCTGTGTCCATACATCTCCACAGGGAAGCGCACATGGCTTACATTACTCTTGTCTTGTACAGTACATAGTCACAGGGGAATATTCATTTCAATAACCTCTGAGATCATGGAGTCCTCTGCAGACACTTTCCCAGAACTTCTGCCTGGGGATGCAATGCCACCAGGGTTCCCATCTACCCCTCATTAATACAAAACCCAGCTGTCCTCTTCAGTGACCTGATGTGCCTACTTCTTTCAAGGCCCTGGAGATCCCATGTGTTTGGAAATCCCACGCAAAGGAAAGCTGCCACGCTTATGGCCTTGCCATTAGCTAGTGAGTGGCCCAATCTATGTAGGAACACTTCCCTGACTATAAAACAACAAAGGTGATCTTACATCTGTAGCACTCCCCCCCCCCCCCCCCCTCCTCTGGGAGATGTTACTTCTGCTACTAAGATGTTGTGGTGCTGGCATACCTGTGACGGTCAGGAGAGCTGAGATGTCCGCGTTGGTGTGGGGACAGGGACAGGCTTTTGATATACTCAGACTTCGTTCATGGTGACAGCGTCTCCAGCTTCAGTGAGCTCCAGGAATTCCAGAGCAGTTCCAGAGCGCTATCTGGACTTATGTGACAAGGGCAGAGAGGCAGCTGGGACCAGCCCTGTTACACATCATTACACATAGAGTTTCACACTTGCTAGACTAGGACGACATACAGCCTCTTTCACCTGGAGTCCTCCTGGTGTTGATGGGGTACTCCTGGGGTCTGAGGCCCAACCCCCTATACCTCTACCTTTATACCACTTAGTGACCTCACAGGTCACCAGAGTTGCAGAGGTGTGGTTGGGCTCCTCATTACATACTCGTTACATAGGGAGGAGGAGTGCCTCAGTGAGTAAAGACACTGACTGGCACTGAGAGTTTGAAGCAGGGGAGTCGGCTCCTTGTGACCTTGGGCAAGTCACTTTATCTCCCTGTGCCTCAGGCACCAAAACATAGATTGTAAATTCAACGGGGCAGGGACCTGTGTCTGCAAAATGTCTCTGTAAAGCGCTATGTATAACTAGCAGCGCTATACAAGAACATGCTATTATTACACTCCACCCCTGATACTGGACAAATTCATGGGTGTTCTCCCAGAATAGGGGCGGGGCTTACATGGCAGTTGTCTGAATTGCAACAATGCCTTAAAGTCATTGCCTTGCAACACCGCCCCAGACATTAACCCCTATGTACTTTTAGTAACCCAGTGGGGGTTACATCTGTCTTTCAAAGTTCAATGGCCAACGCTGCGTATCCATAATGCGGTGGAGCACAAGAAGCCACGGGAAAGCAACAGCCAGACAAGGGTGGAGAAGCTTGGTGTGTGGCTATGGCCCTTCCATCTCCCTCACTGCCAGAGCCAGAGCGGCAGACATATTTCTGAGCACGGTGTTGAAGGCCGCCCTGGAATGGGCTATGGTTCTGGTGGAGCACATGGATGGCTGCGTGGTTCTAAAATCTTGCATTTGTCAAAGGAACAGTTATCATTTGCACCCAAAACGTGTTTTCCAGGCAATTTTCTTTCCCAACAAGTTACTTTTTCTAACCACCAGAATACAGCGTCGCTTCTGTTTCTAACCACCAGAAAACAGCGTCGCTTCTGTTTAACAACCAGATACGATCGCTTCTGTTTCTAACCAACAGAAAATACAGCATGCTTCTGTTTCTAACCACACCAGAATAAGCACGCTAGTATCTACAACCAGAATACAGCGTCGCTTCTGTATCTAACCACCAGAATACAGCATCGCTTCTGTCTAACCACAGAAATCAGCATCGCTTCGTTTCTAACCACCAGAATACAGCATCGCTTCTGTTTCTAACCACAGAACAGCATGCTTCTGTTTCTAAACCACCAGAATACAGCACGCGTTCTGTTTCTAACCACAGAATAGCACGCTTGTTTCAACCACCAGATACAGCATCGCTTCGTCTAACACCAGAATACAGCGTCGCTTCTGTTCTAACCACCAGCAACAGTATCGCGTCTGTTTAACCACCAGAATACAGCATCGCTTCTGTTTCTAACCACCAGAATACAGCATCGCTTCTGTTTCTACCACCAGAATACAGCATCGCTTCTGTTTCTAACCACCAGAATTACAGCGTGCTTCTGTTTCTAACCAACAGATACAGCGTCATTCTGTTTCTAACACCAGGAATACAGCATCATTTGTACAACACACAGAATACAGCCATGCTTCTGTTTCTACCACCGAATACAGCATCGCTTTTGTTTCTAATCAACGATACACGCTCGTTTCAAAAACCAGAATAAGCGTCTTCTGTTTCTAACACAGAATACAGATCGCTTGTTTCTAACCAACAGAATACAGCGTCACTTCTGTTCTAACCACCAGAATACAGCGTCATTGTTTCTAAACCACCAGAATACAGCATCGCTTCGTTATAACCACCAGAATACAGCATCGCTTCTGTTTTAACCACCAGAATACAGGTCACTTCTGTTTCTAACACACAGAATACAGCATCGTTCTCTTTCTAACCAACAGAATCAGGTCACTTCTGTTTGGAACACCAGATACAGCATCGCTACTGTATAACCACCAAGAAAACAGCATCGCTTCTGTTTCTAACCACCAGAAACAGCATCGCCTTTTCTAACCACCAGGAAACAGCAGTCGTTCTGTTCTAACCACCTGAATACAGCGTCGCTTCTGTTTTAACCACCGAATACAGCATCGCTTTTTTCTAACACCAGAATACAGCGTCGCTCTGTCTAACCACCAGAATACAGCGTCGCTTGTTTCTAACCACCAGAAACAGAGTCGCTTCTGTTTCTAAACCAAAGAATACAGCGTCGCTACTGTTTTAACCAAGTAAAGGTCGCTTCTGTTTTCTTTTTTTTTTTCCAAAATTTTATAGGCATTTAGATAATTCACGTATGCATGAAACAAACGATAATACAGCCTAATACAGATTCTCTTTTTGTTGGTTAGAAAAACGGAAATAAAAAGAGGAAAGCTCACCGCTCCCTGACCCTCCAGGGGCTATGTGGGAGCGAGTATAGAGGAAACAGAGAGTAAGAGTGGGAATAGGAAGGGGAGGGTGGGGGGGGGGGGGGTACCCAGCTCCCGTGTCAGTCTATTTCATTGGTTGCCCTGACCCGGTTTTCCTTTCTCTTCTCTTTTTTTTTTTTTTCATATGTGGATTAGTGGCGTAGAGGTGCCATATGGGATAGCCAACGGATCCCATGTTGTTGAAAGGAGTCTAGTGCGATTTTCAAGAAGGCAGATAGTTTCTCCATATCATCACCTCTTGCACCTATTTTTTACGGTTGTTTTGAGGGGGGAGAACTCTTCTTCAGGCGGCCGCCAACCGCACATCTGCCGCTGTAAGAATGAAGGAGATTAGTTTACTTGTGGTCGGTCCAAATTCTCTAAGGGCCTGGCCAACAGGTAGGTCAAAGGTCAATAGGATTTTGAGGTTCTGTGACCTCCTTCTATTATTTTGTATGTTCCCCAATATTTTTGAATTCCGGACATGTCACCAAATATGGCCAGTCCCCTTCTGACCCGAACCTCTCCCAGCCTAAATCGGACGGCTGGGGGTAAATTGTGATTTATTCTAACTGGATAAGTACCCAGCGAAACAGTATTGTATATATGTTTTTTGATTGTCGGTACATATGGAAGTTCCTGAGGGCATTTTCCCAAATTCTTCCCAATCCTCTCGGTCTATAATATTTCCAATTTGTGCCCATGCAGCATATGTATGTGTAGGGCTTCTATGGCCCTTTCCAATTCACCGTAGATTGTGTGTATAAGACCTTTCTGGTGGGGTTTCTCTACAGAGCGCTGAAACTGGTGAGAGGGGAAAATTCACGTTGGGGATAAAGTTTGATATAAAGGCCGAATTTGTAGATATGAAGACACTCCAATCTTTGCTATTCATATTTGTTTTTAGGCGTTGATAACTCGGAATCCTCAAAGCTCAGGAGGTCGCAACCGCTCTATTTTTTGTTTTAAATTGGTCCCATTGTCTGGGCTCAAGCCAGGGGGGGAATTTCGGATTTTTATAAATTGTATAGTTGGGATTGAGGTGTGGTGAGTTAAATTTAAATTTGCATTTTGTCCAAATCTCCCATGGGGTCTCATTGGGCCTAACTTAAATTTACTGTTCTGCATGTCTCGCTCAGGGACCAAAGCAAGCGCAGTGAAGGCGTCCCGGCATAGTAGTCTATACTAGCAACAGTATTGGTTTGGGTTGGCGTTCCAAACTACACCTGTCGCAATGTGGGGCGGTCTTGGTAGTTAGTTGATGTCTGGAACACCAAGTCTCCTCCCCCTTGATGCCAAAAGAACTGTCCGGTGATTCTGGTTTCTTACCTGCCAAATAAGGGGAGATTAGTTTTGAAGTCTTTAATTCTGAGCCAGGGATGTGGACCGGGAGAGTCTGAAAATAATATAATAACTAGGGAGATAGTTCATTTAAACTGAATCATCCTCCGATCATCATGATATCTGATTCTCCCCATTTCTCTAGATCTTGTTGATTTTCCGGAACAGAGTCGGATAATTTGTTGATATAGATGGTTGGTAGTTCCTCGTTATCTTTACTCCAAATATTTGTAATCGAGGATGCTCAATGATAGTTAAAGTTTAGTTTGAGGAGTTTCACCTCGGCTCTGGCAGGCTTAAATTTAGTGCTTCGATTTGTCATTATTGATTTTATAACCTGAAATATCTCCAAAGTCCCGGAGCTTTTTTGGAGGTAGGTAGGGATTGTTTGGGGTTGTGTAAGGGTTAGGATGACATCATCTGCGAAAGTAGCGATATTTGTGCTGCTGTGTCCAATTTTCCTTGATGTCTCTAGTCTGCTAATTGCCAGATGCTAGGGGTTCTATGGTTAGCAAGAAGAGGAGAGAGATAGGGGCATCCCTGTCGAGTTCCATTAGTGATCTCAAATCTCTGGTTACTGCCCCTGGATTTTCGTTGCAGACGGGTTTTGATATAATCTACGGACTCCTTCTAGGTATGCGTCTTTGAATCGAATTTACACTCTTAGGGTCCATGAATAGCCAGTCTATTCTATCGAACGCGCTCTGCATCTGGCTTAGGAGTAGTGCTTTGGTCTGCTGTGAGATGGACATGTTCGATAATGTCTATTATCTTCCGAGTATTGCGAGGGCACTGTCTGCCTGCTACAATCCTACTGATCACTATCTTTATATCGGTAGATGGGGTTTTATCTATTTGCGAGTATTTGTATTATAGCTTGAGATCACAATTGAGCAGGAAGATTGGACGATAGCTTCCACATGCATCGGGTCCCTGCCTTCTTTATGTAAATGCCAGAGTGGCCCGGACATTGCGTGGGGATTTGATTTCTTATGAAATCGTTAATATCTTTAGAAGATGCGTGGATAGTACTGGCAAGAATCTCATAGTAGACATAGTGAACCCGTCGGGCCAGGAGACTTAGTAATTTTTAGTGATTGACACGCCTCTCCAGTCCTATTTTGAGGATCTCAGCGTTGGGACTGTGTTTTCCTCCTCCGTTAGTGTGGGGAGTTACATTATCTAATATTTGCGCTATAATCGGATGCTATGATTCAGCACGGCCATTTTTAGATCTTAGATATACAGTTCGGTGTAAAATTTTGAAATTCCAGCTTCTTTGCTATCACTATGTTGTATTTCACCAGACCTACTCTTGATTGCGGATTTGGGACAGTTTATGTACCCTCTAATTTAGTCGCCAAAAGTCGGTCGCCTTGTTCCCCTTGTCATAATATGTTGATTAGTCCATTTGAGGGCCTTCTCAACATCCTCCAGCTGGATTGTCTAAGTTACTCTGGCGTTGTCAATGTTATATATTTTTTTGAGGGGTTGGTTTAGATGAGTGTTCTATTATTTTGATATTATCCGTAAGTCTCCTTTATTAATTTTTGGCGGGCTTTTTTCTGCTGTGGGATGCGATAGAAATGAATTTCCCTCTAATGGGCCTTTGGGCCTCCCACCGAGTGTGTTGAGGGAGGATTCCTGAGTTTTAAAAAAAATAGTCGAAATAGTCGGCTCTGATCTCTTTCTATCTCAGGATGAATGTGGTAATGAGAATTTAGTCTCCATGGTAATTTATTGTTTTCCAAGGGGGTCGTCAAGGTTAAGGTAACGGGCATGATTAGACCAGTGACAGGTCGATGTCGGGGCAGTTGTGCCGCCACCACAATTTTGTGGCAGAAAGTGGTCTATTCGAGTGGTCTGGTCCCCCACAGCGAGCTGAGTAAGAATGTAAGTCTCTCGGCCCTGGTGTTGGGTTTCTCACTAAGCCATCCACGTGAGAAAACGCTTAAGATTTCCCTAAACCTTTCCCTATGATGGGGGAGGGGGTTGGCGGGGGGGACCCTTGTGGTGTGATGCTGCTCGGTAGGTTAAGGACCATGTTTAGGTTCCTCCCCACCATAATCGATGACAGATATCGGTGGGTTCATGCCCCGAAACTTTCTTTAGGAATTTGTTTTTGGTTCTCGTTTCGGGGCATATAAATTGACAGAGAGCTTTGGAGCCACGCTCTAAGGAGCCATATACAAATAGAAATCTACCCTTGGGTCCGCCGTCTTGTGTTGAATGATTAAGGGTGCGTCTGACAGGACAGCTACCACCCCTCTTTTTCCGAGTAAACGATGCGCAAAAAAACAATTGGGAACCACTGTTTGAATAAATTTGGGGGTCTGTGAGTTTGAAATGGGTGCTCCAGGAGGGAAATGATGTTACCTGATCTTTTCATATCTTGAAGGATACTCTCTTTTTCAGGTTATTTGGAGCCCTTTTACAGTGAGTGGGTTAATTTATGGTGGCTTGGTGAGAATTGGGTTTCTTTTTTTTTTGGAATTACTTGAATAGGACTTCTCTTTCAACTTGAGAGGCCATGATCCAGAACTCTGAGTCTGGTTATAAATTTCGAAGGTTATAGAGGTTGTGTGTTTTTTCGGGTTATTTCGGTTGAATAGATTAGATATGTTGAAGTGAGAAGGGGGCGTGGAAGGGGGGTAGGTGGGGGTGGGGAGGAGAGCTGCTGGGGACAGGGTCAACAGATTAGATGATAGGTTTTGTCCAAGGCCCACAAAGGCATTAATTAACATTTTTCACCGCCTTAAGAACGGCAGGGCTTGGACAGGTGGGTCCCTGGGTGGTGATTCCGGGTTAGGCAACAGACTGGAGGTCGAAAGGAAGGGGGGGGGGAGGGGGAGAGAGGGGAAGGGGGGGGGAGGGGAAGGGGGGGAGGGGGGGAGGCGGGGGGGAGAGGGGGGGATCGGGTGGGGGAGGAGGGGGGAGGGGGGGGGAAAGGGAGGCGGGAGGGGGAGGCGCGGGGGGGGCGGTGGGAGGGGGGGAGGGGGGGGGGGGGAGGAGGGCGGAGGGGGGGGGGGGGGGAGGGGGGAAGGGGGGCGGGGGGGGGGGGGGGAGGAAGGGGGGAGGGGGGGGGTGGGGGGGGAGAGGGGGGGGGGGGGGGAAGGGGGGGGGGGGGGGGGAGGGGGAGGGGGGGGCGCGGGGGGGGAGGGGGAGGAGGTCTAGGTGCATTGAGGAACACATTTCAAAATATTTCATACATTGTGTGAACATAACTTATAAAAACTTGGCAGAAAACATGATTTATACAATTCTGGCCCATAAAGATAAGTTCGCTTCTTCGTATGTTTGTTGTACCCTAGTGTTTCCCTGTATTTATCTTTGCGTTATGGGAAGGTATAGGGAGGGTGATCAGGGGGTAAGAGGGGGGGGGGGGGGACTCTTGGTGGGGGGCCTAGGTGCGGCTCAGCATTTCAATTCTGTTTCGTCTCACACTATTTATGTAACTCTACACTAGGGGAGATAGGGAGGGGATTGTGGGTTTTGGGGAGGGGAGAGGGAGTGTTTCTTGAGATTGGTGGGGGTGTGAGGGGGACGGGAGAGCTGGGCGAGGGGGGGAAGGGGGCGGAGGGGGGGAGGGAGGGGGCGGGGAGGGGGGGGAGGGGAGCGGATGGCGGGGGGAAAGGGGGGGAGAAGGGGCGAGGGGGGGATGGGGGGGGCAGGTGAGGGGGGGGAAAGGGGGGGGAGAGGGCGAGGAGGCGGGGGATCGGGAGGGGGATGGAGGGGGGGAGGGGGGGAAGGGGGGGGGGGGGGGAGGGGGGGGAGGGGGGAGGGAGGGGGTGGGGAAGGGGGGGAGGGGGGGGGGAGGGGGGGAGGGGGGGAGGGAGGGGGGGAGGGGGGGGGAGGGGAGGGAGGGGGGGGAAGGGGGGGGGAGGGGGGAGGGGAACCAAGGGTTTGGAGGGGGGAGGGGAGGGAGGGGGAGGGCGGAGGTGGAGGAGAAGGTGTGGAGGGGGGAGGGGGGAGGGAGGGGGGATGGAGGGGAAAAAGGGGGGGGAGGGGGGAAGGGGGTTGGGAGGGGGAGGAGGGTCTAGGTGCAATTAAAACAGTTTAAAGTTACTTACATTTTGTGTAACATAACTCTAAAACTTGCCTCTTTTTTACGAAGGAAAACATATTATACAATTCTGTGGACCTACAAGTAAGGTAGACTCTCTTCGGGGGATGGAGGGAAAGAGGGGTGAGGGGAGGGGGGGCGTAGGAGTGGGCCTGGTTGCAGCTTCAAACATTCAGACATCCCCATTTAGGTATAACACAGCTATATGTAAACTCTGCCGGAAGATATATGTGATCGGTTGTGACTACAGATGAATTACAAAAAAACCAAACAAAACTGAATTGTTCTATATTCGTTCCTCCTTAGTATTGTGTCTCCCTTGTTTTTGTGCGTAAGTAGGGTGATAGGTGGGTTTGATAGTAAGGGTGGGGAGGGAGGTGGAAGAGAAGGGGAGATGTAGGAGGGGGGTGGGGAATAGGGGGGGGAGAGCGGGGAGGGGGAGGAGAAGGGGCGGAGAAAAAAGGGGGGGGAAGGAGGGGGGGGAAAGAGGGGGACACACGTGGGACATGTGGTGGGTGGGGGAGGGGGGTGGAAGAGGGGGGGGTATTTTGGGGGAGGGGTGGAAGGAGAGGGGGGGGGGGGTTGCATGAGGAAGGGGGGAGGGAGGAAGGGGGAGGGGGGGCGATGATGTGCGTATGTCTGGGTTACAGGGGGGGGAGAAGGATAGAGGGGAAGCAGGTGTTAATTGAGGATTATAACAGTATATTATTTCAATTACTCACGACCTCAGGATCATCACTATTAACTTATGATTTTAAGTTTTTTGATTCAGTTGGGGCCCGCTTCCTGGTATACTGCGCCCTAGTCCCACAGACTGGGGAGTCTCTGTGGCAACGGGGGGGGCCCTGGATGTTGGCGGAAATGCAAAGGATGGAGCCGACACCGACCCCCCCTCCTCCCCCCAATACACGAGATCCGCTCAACGGGGACCGGAGGAAGAAACGGCAAAAGGAGGGGGGAGGGCGATATATTTAAAAAGCGGGGCCGAAAAGCGGAGATTGAGGCGTCGGTTGGGGGGGAGGGACAAACCGATCTAAATTCCTCGTATTGATCCGGAGTTCGAAGATAGCGATCCTGCTTGCTCCGGGTTGAGTGTCAGTAGGGTTCCGTCTTACGCGGCGGAACGGGATCCTCTTCTGAGTCATCGCGGGAGTAGGCGACTCGTGAACCAACTTGGAGGGCGGTGTTCTGTGTCAGCTCATCCTAGAAGTTGGCGGCTTACTTCTTGGTGCTGTTCTGGTCTGGTAAGAAGATTTTAACGATGAGCAGAGGCGTCCCCCCTCCTCGAAGTCTCCTCAGAGCCATCTCGAGAACAGGCGCCTCGTGACTTCACATTGGGAGTGGAGGTTGGCGCCGGATTACCATGGGGGTCCGCAGCCCGCGCTCCAGTGCGGCCCCGGACCAACAAGGTAAGTGGGGGCACTCTTCCCCCTCCGGGTCTGTCCGGGGGGATTTATCTGAGTGCCGCGGCGGTTGTCATTTTTCTCTAGGGTGTTGGGCCGCAATTCTCTCCGATGTTCGGGGGGGGTCTCCTGATGTATTTTCAGCGGTAGGATTGGTCGTTATCCACGTTTGAGGTGGAGTTAGACCTAATGCTTTTGCGAAGGGGGCCATGTCCACGGGGTATTTCATGGACAGGAACTTTCCATTCCTGTTAACTGTGAGTTTGAAAGGGAATCCCCATCTGTATTGGATTCCTTTCTCGCGGAGTAGGTTGGTTAAAGGTTTTAATTCACGTCTGCGGTCTCTCGTTGCCTTTGACAAGTCGTTATAGACTTGGAGAGTTTCGTTTTGAAAGGTTATTTCCCCCAGGTCCCGGCAGGCCGCAATTATTTTTTCTTTTGATGTGTATTTATGCATCTTTATTATAATATCCCTACGCCGCCTCGGGTCGTCTGATTTAGGTCCTAGGGCACAATGAGCCCTATCCATTTCGAGCTCTTTCTCCTCCAGCTCCCCGCATACTAGGTTAAAGAGCTCCATGAGGTATGGTCGGAGTTGATCCTGTGCGACCGACTCCGGTACATTCCGGACGCGGATGTTTTGGCGCCGGTCACGATTTTCTTGCTCCTCCATACCTTCTTTAAGGAGGGTGATCTCTTCTCCTAGACGGCCTATCTCTTCCTCCGCTTCACTCTGTCTTTGTTGAGACTCAGTGAGTTTTTTCTCCAGGGTAGTTGTTTTCTCTGTCAGCCCTGAGATTTCCTTCCTTATGTCGCTCACTGCGGTTCTGAGCTCAGTCTGAAAGGAGGATTGGAGCGTCGTTGCCATAGCCCCCAGGAGTTCTTCCAAGTATGCCCTGGTTATGGGTTGATCAGGGCTTGCTGAGGTGCGATCTTTTGGCTGGGTTTTTTTCCCTGAAAGCGCCGTGGCGCCATGCGGTCCGCCGCCATCTTGAGGCTCCATCGTGCTGTCCCTGGCCCGTTGCGACGGAGAAAAGTATTTGGCAACTCCCTGATTGCTCGCTTTTTTGGTTTTTGACATCGCCTAGTTCTTTAGCTATCCGGGGGTGTAAGTGTTACCCGGCAATTTTGGGGAAAAATGTGGGTTTTTGCGTCTTTTAATGCGCGGGTCTATGGAGCTCCTCTTCTACCCGTCCATACCGGGTGACGTCTCCGGAAGTCCCCCCATTAGGTTTTATTTTAAATCATGCATGTCCCCTTTAATTATGGGGGGGGGGGTGGGCTGTGTACATTTGTTAAAGCCCTCTCCTCTGTAGGCTCTTTGTGCACTTCTGCAAAAGTGCTCTTTCCCCAGGGGATGTCACTTCTGGGTCTTCCCAATCTCCTGGAGTCCCTGGTCTGTGGTTTTTGGGGAGTGGGGAGTGGGGAGGGGGGTGGAGGGGGCCGGGGTAGTCCGCACACTCTGCAGGCACTTCTGCAGAGTGCCGGGTCAAAATGGCCGCCCCCGCTCCTCTCAACTCTCTGCTGCAGCCCCACCAACCTCCAGTCGCACACTTGCAGCCGCGCGGGGACTAACGGCAGACAGCCTCTCGTCCCGCTTCTTACCCGGCCACCCACGCACTGTGGGGTCAAGGAGGAGCGCCGCTCTCAGCCGCATCCGGGCCGTCCCCTGGGGAAAATGGCTGCTGCACCGCGTCTCCCGGCTCCTACGTGCTCTCCGCCGGCTGGTTGGTGTTTTTTTTTTTAAATATTTTATTATTTATTTAATAGCTCCGTCGCCCGCGCCTTCCGCTGGTATGTTTGTGGGTAATTCCCTGTGGGTTTGCAGGGGAAAGGCTGCTTTACGGGGCTTTGGGGCCCGGAGCTCTTGAGCTGCACGTCTTCTCGGCTCTGCAGTTGGCCACGCCCCCCGCGTCGCTTCTGTTTCTAACCACCAGAACACAGCATCGCTTCTGTTTCTAACCACCAGAATGCAGCATCGCTTCTGTTTCTAACCACCAGAATACAGCATCGCTTCTGTTTCTAACCACCAGAATACAGCATCGCTTCTGTTTCTAACCACCAGAATACAGCATCGCTTCTGTTTCTAACCACCAGAATACAGCATCGCTTCTGTTTCTAACCACCAGAATACAGCGTCGCTTCTGT